>CAKNXH010001839.1:302107-350992 GCA_932178445.1 Andricus quercusramuli | reverse complement strand
TGACAACTGTACACGTCGAAATTTCGACGTGCATAGATGGGCTCCTGTGGTCTTGGACGTGCACAGATGGACGTGCACAGTTGTCCGTCTGGCCATCGACGTGCACAGTTGGGCACGTGCAAAGTTGCTACGTGCAAAGTTGTCCGTCACCCATCCTCAACGAGTTGAAAATTGAAATGTTTTGTAGAAAGTACATATACGTTGTTGCAAATTTTATTTTTATCGAACAATAATCTTTTTTGTTTAAAATACACGTTTTTTATTAAAAATTCACCAATTTTGCTTAAAATTCATCTATTCGGGTCAAAAATGCAATGCTTTTTAGAAAAAAAGTATTTTTGACTTCAAAATTCAACCGTTTGGTGGAAAATTAAAGTACTTGGTTTATAATAAACTTTTTGTTTAAATTTATCATTTCGCGTCGGAAATTCAATTGATTTGTAACAAATTCGTCTTTTTAGTTTGCGAATCCTTTTTTTTCTAAAAAATTGCAACTTTTACTGTACAAAATTCAACTGTGAGATTGGAAATTTTGGTATTTTGTTAAAATTCTATCTTCTTTCGTAGATAGTTAAATTTTTTGGTTGTAAATTTATCTTTTTGATTGAAAATTTAACTAATATGATGGAAAATTCGACTGTTTGGTTAAAAAGCCAACTATTTGGTTCAAAATTAATTAATTTATTTGAAAATTTGATAGTATCTAATTTAAATCTCATGCCGAAAATCATATTTCCGATATTATTATTCAACGGGTTTGTGGAAATTTCGTTTTTTTATCAACATTCTACCGTTTCGTTGAAAATTCCGGTTTTTTTTGTTAAAAATTCATGTTTTTTGCTGAAAATTCGTTTTTTTTTGCAAGGAATTCAATCTTTTTTGGTTAAAAATTTATCTCTGAGGTCAGAAATTAACTGATCTTTGGTCAAAAATTCATCTGTTTCCGTTGTAAATTCAATTACTTGGTTCAAAGTTCAACTACTTTACAAAAAGTTCATTTTTCCAATTTTCCTCTTCGGTTAAAAAATGAAACTGTTTTGTTTGAATTTCGTTTTTCTTTTTGGTTATGAGAATAAAGTTTATTTTATCTGAAAATGTCTATTTCATTTTTGGTTGAGAATTCATTATTACTAATTCTGAAATTGAAACCTTTGGTAGTGGATTCATTTATTTTGTTGAAAATTGGTCTTTTCGGGAGAAAATTAATCTTCTTTGTTGAATATACAACTATTTTTGATTGAAATTTGATTCGAAATGCATCACGGAAAGTTGAAAAGTTGACTATATTTTCAAAAATTCTACTGCGTTGTCTAATTTTCTAAAATAAAAAATCATCTTTTATGATTGAAAAGTTGTTCAGAATTCATCTCGAAAATTATAACATAGAAATTGCAATAGAAAATTAAAATTTGAAATTACCACCGTAGTTTATGGTGGTTCCTAAAGGAAGAAAAAAATTATATAAAAATAAATGAAAATATATTTTTATAAAATTTGTATTAAGGATTGCAAATTTGCGTATTTATGTTCAGAAATGTATAAATTCCATCAAAGAGCGATTGGTGCACTATCGAGAGAAGCACAATTCCTCGTGCACAATTCACATTCAACATCCGGAGGTAATCTTCACAATAACTCAAATCGAGAACAATTATAGGAAGCACATAAATTTAATGGAACAATGAGAGAGATCCTGGACCGGAAGCGACATAACGTTCTGTTTGTCGGCGAAGGATTTATCGAGTGACGAAGAAATAAGAGGCAGACTTTAAATCAGGAAAGAATCGTGAATTCAAAAAAGACTCTCTTTGCAGCCACCATTCGATTCCGGACTACAATCACGCATAACTGGCAGAACGAAAAGAGGCTTTGGCCACTTGCCAAATTCCTTGGGTCGTACTCGTTTCCGCGTGCACCGTAAAACGCTTTAATTCAAATTATATGCAAATTCGCTCCCGGAATTGTGCGTACGTTTCAATTATAGAACCTGCCAGATTTTACGACCCACATGAGAAATCCACATGTAATCCCTCAGTAAATTCCCAATATCTTTCGAGAAAATTAGATTCGTAATCCACAAAGGATCCTTTGAACGAAATGAAGATATTTTAGTTTCTTGAGGTTTTTATTTAAAATAAGTGGTTGGTAAAATAATTTTTAAGAAGTATATCAGCTGATTTCAGCAAATATGTTCGGTCTTACGGTCAATTATAAAGTCAAAAAATAAAATCATCCGAAATAGAATGTATAACACATTTATTTCTTTAGAAATTCTCAACGTTTCGACCAACACTGCGGGTCTTTTTCAAGAGTCGATACACATATCTATAATTTAATAAACTAATATAATATTTATGAGCGTAAAGGTCGCATAATTAGTGTCGTAAAAAGGATATTGGTTTTAACAAAAATTAAAAATTAAAACATACCTGAGTCATAGAGTAATGTAATATTTTATATAATCTAGACAAGGCTCTTTTTTCAACATCTTCCATAACCAAGTTTGGAACTATGGGAGATGAAGGAGATCCCATTGGACATCCTGAAAGCTGTTTGTAAAATTTATTATTAAAAGAAAAAACTGTATTATTAAAAACTGTTCTAATAGCAATTAAAATTTCATTTTTTGATATTTTCGTTAAATTTCTATATAAATTCTATTTTTTTTCTATACAATCTAAAGCTAAATCCAGAGGTATATTATCAAACATTGAAACGACATCTAACGATACTAATGAATGAATGAATTATCTCCCATAGTTTCAAACTTGGTTATGGAATATGTTGAAAAAAGAGCCTTGTCTAGATTATAATTCAAACTAATTTTATATAAACGTTATGTAGATGAAATATTTACAATTGTTCCAACTGAAAAAATTTTAGAGCTTATAAATGTTTTTAATAGTATTGATGAAAACATTCAATTTACTTTGGAACATGAAAAAACAACACGTTAAGTTTCTTAGATTTGGAAATTCAAAAAACACCCAATGGGAATTTAATTACGAATTGGTTTAAAAAACCATCTTGGTCCGGTTGTTACTTAAATTATGAATCCCATCATTTTTCAGTCAAAAGATAGGTTTAATAAAAGGTGTGGTGGACAGATGTGTAAAATTAAGCGATATAAAATATAGAAAAGAAAATTTAGACCAATTAAAAGCCACCTTACAATTAAACAAGTATCCCTTGCCGTTAATAGATAATGTCATCAAAGAACGTATTAATGAAATATACAACACTTCAATTATAGAAAAGAAAAAAAAAGAAGTGGTTAGAAAATTACAAAAAAAATGATCTAAAAGTTACCTTACCATACGTTCAAGTTCTTTCTGAAAGTTTAAGGAGAACCTTAAAAAAATGTAATGTAAACGTTTTTTCAAAAATAACCACACTTAAGAAAAATTGTTGAGTAACAAAAAAGATTCTGAAACAATAGAAAATCTGTCTGATGTGGTTTATTTAATAAAATGCACTGGATGTAATAAACACTACATAGGTGAAACTAGCAGGAGATTGAAAAGTAGAATTTATGAACATAAAAGAGATTGTAGAATTGATAATTTAAACACAGGTTTGTCACAACATTCATGGGAATTTAATCATGTGTTTGATTTTGTTAATGTTAAAATCTTGGCTAGAGAAAATAATACTCTTAAAAGACGTATTATTGAATCAATTTTTATTAATAAACATATCAAAACTTCAATAAATTTGAAAACTGAAATATGGAATATAAACCAAATTTATCAAAGCATTTTACATTGACCTTTTTTATAAAAAATTCTTCTTACTTAATCTAATTTCCATTCAATTTTACTCTTAAGCTTTGACGCGCCTTTTCATCAGAGGTTTATTGAAGTTTTCACCTCTACAATTACGACTTTTCATAACAGTCAGTTTTGTATTGTCCGTCTGTAAACATCGTTTCAATGATGTGACACTTTCAAAAATTATTGGAGCCTCTCCAATATTCTTGAGGCTTCAATTAGAAGAAATTTCTATTCTTTTTATTCTTTTTGAACATTTTTTAATGACGATTTTGTTATATAAAATATTACATTACTCTATGACTCAGGTATGTTTCAATTTTTGTTAAAACCAATATCCTTTTTACGACACTAATTATGCGACCTTTACGCTCATAAGTATTATATAAGTTTATTAAATTATAGATATGTGTATCGACTCTTGAAAAAGACCCGCAGTGTTGGTCGAAACGTTGAGAATTTCTAAAGAAATAGATGTTTTATACATGTTATTTCGGATGATTTTATTTTTTGACTTTATAATTGACCGTAAGACCGAACATATTTGCTGAAATCAGCTGAAATACTTCTTGAAAATTAAAACGGTCGAAGAAAAGAAAAGCAGTTTTGGATCTACTGCATCTACAATTGTTTTGTATATTTGAAAATAATTTTTGTAATTATTTATATAATTTTACTCTCAATTTCCGATATAAGACCACTTTCGGGCATGGCTTGCATTCGCCTTGACCCTAAATCGGGGGAATCAAAACGTTAAAAGGCAAGGCCAGGTGCATCATTTCTATTGGATTTGGACGCATGACGCATGAAGCCATCAGTTCCAGGAATATCGTAAGCCAGGGCTCTTATATCGAGAGTTGAGTATATTCAGAAATAAAAAGTAACTAAGAGGCCGTCCATGAAATACGTTACCAATTTGAGGGATGGAGGAAGTCACGCAAAAAACTAAGGCACTCTTTCCCCTATTCCCTCTTTTAAAAAATTCTTTCTTTTCCCTGTTTTCAAGAAACTTTCCCTTCAAAATGTTCTTAGGGTTTTATAGCCCCGGGTATGAACCCTAATAGTTTCGGTCGGCGTCCGTTTGTCGTACTTTTTATCCGGGATTGCCAAAGTAAGTAGGGGAGGCGGAAGTACGGAAAGTGATGAGTGGGATGGTAGGGGTAGGAAGGGGTTGTGATGGGAGGGTTATTAGAAGAAGTATGGTAAGGGAGGGGGTGGAAAAGAGGGGAAGTGTCAGTAGGGGTAGTGGATAGAGGAAGTAGAGGAAAGAAAATTAGTGGTAGTGAAGGGGATAGTAGGGGGAGTGCTACTAGGGGGAGTGAGAGGAGGGGAATTATGCGTGAAGAGGGGAAGGAGGCGCAATGAGGGAATATATGTGAGGGGGAGATTCGAACGACTTAATTGCGTCCTTAGGGACCGCGAAACTCTTTTTTGTAGGCTCCCGGCATCTACTTTGATTATTTTTTTTTTTGCTTTGATGCGAACTAAAGTAATTGAACCCAATAAGTATATCCAACTATTTTTGTTAGCATGTTCACTTTGGTTCTAATGTCTACAATTCTGTTTTTGGTTTGCGATTCATCTCGTGTGATTCAAAATTATAATATTTGATTAGAATTTTGATTTTTTTTGAAAATGCAACTATTTTGAGCAAAAGTCATCTTTCTGGTCAAAAATGCATTTTTTTAGTTGAAGATTCTTTCTTTGTTGTTGAAAATTGAACCATTTTGTTAAAAAAGCGTTTCATTAGTGGTTGAAATATTTGTTTTAAACTGAAAATTTGATTATTCCATTCATGTTTGAAAATGTATCTTTGTTAGTTGAAAATTAAACTATTTATTTCAATAAAATAATTGAATTATCCACAAGATCATTGCATTTACAACCTAAGAACATGAATTTTCAACAAAAAAGTGCAATAGTTGATATTTCAACCAAAAAAGATGAAATTTTGTTTAAAAAATAAATTTCGAGACCACAAAGACGAAGTTTCAACAAATATTTCTCAGTCATGAAGAAAAATGTCTATCTAAATTGTTAAACCTTCAAGTCAAAAGACGAGTTTTCTAGGAAAAATTGAATTTTCAATAAGAAAATATGAATTTTTAACAAAAAAATTAATTTTGAACGAAAGTAGGTTAAATTTTAACCAAAGAGATAAACCTCGCTCGAAAAAAAAATATTGCAACAAAGTAGTTAAACTTGTATCCACGCAGTTGAATTTTAAGTTAAAAAAGATCAATTTTTACAACATAATAGTTAAACTTTCAACCAAGGAGATGAATTTCTAACTAAAAATATTGAATCTTCAATGAAAATGTGATTTCCCAACAAAGTCGTTTAACAAAAATTTTAGAATAAAATAGCTTAATCCTCAAGCAAACAAGATTAATTTTCAAACAGACCGTTGCATTTTTATCTAAAAAAGATGACATTTCTACTAAAACAGATGAATTTTTAAATCAAAAAGGCAAATTTGAAAGAGATTGAATTTTCATCCAAAAAAGATTTTAATTTGATTTTTCAACGTTTAAATATGAGTTTTGAATAAAAATTAATTTTTTTCGAAGATACTTGAATTTTCAACAAAATAGTTGGAACTTTTACAAAAAAATTACTTTTTAACAAAATTATTGAACCTTTAACCAAATAGTTGCACTTTTATACAAGAAAGATGAAATTTCTACTAAAACAGAAGAATTTTCAAATAAAAAAATAAAATTTAAATAAAATTTGAATTCTCATAAAAAAAACATTTGAGTTTTACTATTCAACATTAAAATATGAGTTTCAAACAAGAAGTCAATTTTCTACTACGATACTGATTTTTTGACTCAAAAAGACGAATTTTCAACAGAAAAGTTTGATTTTTAAACAAAAAAGATGACTTTTCAACAAACTTTTTGAATCTTCAACCAAATAGCTGCATTTTTAACCCAGAAAGATGAAATTTCTACTAAAACAGATGAATTTTTAAATCAGAAGATCAAAATTAAGAAAAAATTGAATTTTCATAAAAAAAAGATTTTATTTTGACTATTCAACATTGAAATATGAGTTTTAAACAAGTAAATTTTCTACGAAGGTACTTAATTTTTCAACCCAAGGAGACGAATATTCATCAAAACAGTTGAATTATCATACAAAAAGGATGACTTTATTAAAAATGATTGAATCTTCTACCAAATAGTTGTATTTTTGTCCAAAAAAGATGGAACTTCTACTAAGACAGATGGAATTTTTAAATTGAGTAAAGCAATTTTCAAATAAATAGTTGAATTTTCATCCAAGAAAGATTTTAGTTGACTTTTCAACACCCAAATATGAATTTTAAATAAGTAAATTTTCTATGAAATAGTTGAATTTTCAACAAAAAAGAATGACTTTTTAACAAACAGTTAAATTTTCAAACAAATAATAAATTTTATAGCTAAGAATATTATCTTCAGAAGAGAGAATTTGAAAGAAAAAAATATAAATATAAACACAAGGCAAATAAATTACTAACAAGTATATTATTTCAGTGTTACCGCAAAACTGCATTTAAAACATTCCCTAATTTTTGCCTGAATAATTTTTCATTCTTTGATAAAAAATGTAATTATATTATTTGTTATTGTTGAACTAAGTAATTAAGAAATTCTAAGGAGTAAACTTTATCAAAGGAAATGAAAAAAGAAAGTTGGATAATTGCATGAGGAAAACACGATAAACTATAATCAAGAATGTTCCAGCTTCCAGAGAGCTTTCGACAAGTTAAATATTCTGTCCCGGTTCAAAGGACATTAGCGAACTTCTCTGATGTCAAAGAAGTTCGTTCTGCCTGTCCACAAGCCAAAGACGGGTCTTGCAAAATGGATTTAAAATGAGGCTGACCGAAAAACTCTATTTTGAAAATTCCCTGAACTTACATTTGACCTGACCATTAATATTTCAAAACCAAAATTCTAATCTTGTAATCTTTTTTAATTTAAAATCTTTTTTTAAATGGAATCAGTCAATTTTGAAATCAAATTTAATATTTGGTGGCTTCCATTACCCAATTTACTTAAAAAAGTGACTAATTTCTAATCCAAGAAGTTACCGAAAGTGACTGATGTGCAATAATAATGTGAAGTTTTTTCTTTTGAATTTACAATAATTCGAAAAAATTCTATTCATGCGACTTTAAAACAATTCAAGTTGAATTCAGCAGAATTTGAATGAATTGGAAAAAATTCAAAATATGTCGTTGATTTCAGTAAAATTGGAAAGCATTTAGAGAAATTGGAGGGAAATAAGAGGATTAAAAAAATTAATAAAACTGCATAGTTCATTTAAAAATGTGGTGAAATGTCCAAGAATTCAAGGCGAGTTTAAAGGACTTCATGATAAATTAAATAAAAACGTTAAGAAATCTATTGAATTTAGTAGAATTGACTGAATTCAGAAGAATTGAAATCAATTTGAAAGAATTCAGGACAAATTAATTATAATTCGGGGTGAATTCCAAGTTAATCCAAATTAATTGCAATAAATATTTAAAAATCTTCTTAAATTCTTGTAACCATACGAGATCCCTCACTTCCGGTGAATAATTCTTTTTTTTTGAATCAATTAAAATGTGATAAGGTCCCGTGAAATTTAATGTTTCTTGAAATTCTGGAAAATTTATTAAAATACCTCGAGAGCTTTTAAACTTTCATAAAATTATTGAAATCTTTTGAAATTATAAAAGATTAAAAGCATATAATTTTTTTTCAGTTCCTTAAAAACTCTAACATATTTGAAAATCTGTTGATAATTTTCAAATATCTTGAAAATGCCTTGGAATCTTCAAAAATACCCTAAATTATTTTGAATCCTTTTATATTCTACTAAATTACTGAAATCAGTTGAATATTCCTTGGAATCTGTTAAAATTTCCTAAAATAATTTAAGTCCTTTGAATTTGAAATGTCTTGAAACTTTTTGTAGTTCTTACAATTCATTGAAATCTTTCAAAATAAGCCAAATTATTTGAATTCCTTCGAAATTCTATCAAATAATTGTAATCAATTAAAAGTTCCTTGAGATCTTTTGAAATTCCCTAAAATATTACCAGTTCTTTGAAATCTTTTGAAATCCTCTGAAACCTTTGAAAGCTTTTGCAATGCTTTGGAATCCTTTGAAACACCCTCAAATATTAATTTTTTTTTTTGAAATTCCTTTGAATTATTGAAATCAATTCAAAATGCATTGAAATCTTCTAAAATACTGTAAAATATTTGAAATGTTTTTTTCCAAATCTTCCGAAATCTTTCAAGAAAACCTAAAATATTTCAGGTCATTCAAAATAACTTTTAATTTTTTAAATCTTTTAAAAATAACTTTATAAATCTTCTGAAATTCCTTGAAAGTTCTTATTATATTAAAAATTCATTGGAAGTTTTGAAAATAAATTAAGATCTTTCAAATTATTTGAAATCCCTTCAATTTATTAAAATCGATTGAAAATTCCTTGGAATCCAAAAAAAAGTTAAATTCCTTAAAATCTTTGTAATACCGTTAAATATTTAAAAATCTTTGAAATCCTATGAAATCCCTTGATTATTGTTTGATTCTTTTGAATTCATTCGAATATTATAAAATCCCGCAAAATATGATATATCCTAGAAAAAAGTCAAAATACCTTGAGAGCTTTCAAAATCCCTTTAAACCATTGATATTCTCTGAAATCTAAAAATCCTTTGGAATCTGTTAAAATATCCTAAAACTTTATGAAGGTCCTATAAAATCTTTCCCATATTTACAGAAATTCTTTACAATTTCAGAAAATTGTTTGAGAATCATTCACAACCATCAAATTCTTGTAAATTGCTTGAAATTGTTTCAAATATTTTGAAAATTCCTTGGAATCTTCACAAATACCCTAAAATATTTGAAATCCTTCGAAATCTTTTAAATTCCCTCAAAACTTTTCAAAGCTCTTTAAAATTCCTTTGAAGTTTTGAAATTACCTTCAAAATCCCTAAAAAAATGTCAAATTCTCAACATTTTTATCCATACCCTTCAGTTTTCAGAATCGTTTGAAATCCCTTCAAATTATTGATATCTATTAAAAATTTCCTCGAATTTTTGAAAAGACCCTAAAGTTTACCAATGGGTTATTGGAAGCAAAGTGCAGAAATTTCAGAGTGGCCCTGGTTGGGGCTAGATCTGGCAAAATCTGGCCCCAATCGGATATCCCAGTTGGGGCCAGACTCGAAATAAAACGCCTCATCCGATCAAAGCTTGACTGGGGTATCCATAAGGAAGGCTCGATCTGACCCTAACCAGGCTCCTTCTAATTTTTATTCATAAAAGTATTATTAAAATATAATTTATTTAATGAAAAAGTTAAGAATTAATTAAGAATATTAAACATTATATAAATATTCTGAAAAATATTCTGAAACTTGTCGTTAGATTCATGTCTTTTGTTGAAAATTTATCTTTTTTGATAGAATATTAATGTTCTTGGTCGAAAATTTATCCTTTGTCGTTAAAAATTCAACAATTTTGTTGAAAATGGTTATTTTTGCTCGAATCAAATTTTTATATCAGGGTTTTCATCTGAAATTTTAACTATTCCATTTTCAGTTGAAACTTTATCATGTACATTTTATGGGATGAAAATTCAACTATTTAATAAATAAATTACACCAAGGCCTATTCCGCTTTTTTTGGTGTTAAAAAAGTTTTCGTTTGTTGAAAATTCAACGATTTGGTAGAAAATTCATTTTTTTTTCTTAAAAAGTCGTCTTTCTGTGTAGAAAATTATTCTTGTTCATTGACAGTTCAACTTTTTAGTTGATAATTCAACCATCTTGTATTGTATATAATAATTGTATTATTCATCTTGTTATAAATTCATATATTTTCTTGAAAAGTCATATCCTCGCGGGTATAAAATTATTCTTGTTCGTTGAAAGTTCAACTTTTTGGTTGATAATTCAAATATCTTTTTAAAAATCCATATATTTTATTGAAAATTCGTCTTTCTAGGTAGAAAATTATCCTTGTTTGTTGACAGTTCATTTTTTTGGTTGGTAGTTTAACTATCTTGTCAGAAGTATATCTTTCTTATTGAAAATGATCCTTTTGTCAAAATTTTTCTTTTAAGTGACTGTTTTCTAGAATATTAGACTTTTTAGCTTAAAAACTTTACTGTTCTATTAAAAATGCAGCAATCATGATAGAAAAGTTAGCTTTTTTGATTGTAAATTAACTTTTTTGATCAAAAATCAACTGCTTTCTCAAAAATGTTTTTTTTTTTTTTCTGGAAAATTCTAATATTTGATTGAACTTTAATCTTCTTTGTTTGAAAATTCGACCATCTGATTGAAAAGTTTTGTGGCACGTGGAGCAAAGAATGAAAAAGTGAGGTTATAATGCCAAAAATTATAGCATTATGTCGGCAAATACCTTTATAGCATACTAAAAGGAAGAGTGGGATCTTTTTGTACAATTGGTCCCAATTTTGGATCCCAATTCTCAATTTATTTAACATTTTCACACAAAGACGAACAATAAATGATCTTCAAAATGTCTACGCTTCCTCGAAGTTCACTGTCGGGAATCTTAGAGAGCTGGATAATTCTAGTTTGATATGAACACTTCAACTCGGTTTAAAAACTTTGCGTAAGTGATTAACGAGGTGAATTAAGAATAATATAAAATGATTTATTTACATAACTTCACCGGTTTATGTGTTTACGATTCGTCACTTTTATAAACTTGTCTTCCTTCCGTCCGTTCGTTGCCAAATAATCGAACGGAAGACCAATCGAATACATTCGAGATAAGCGCGGCAAATTCAAATCTAAATAAGTATAAACTCTAAACAGATTAGACAAATACCTACGATAATTAATACTAACTTCTTAATTGTATATTTATTAACTAATTAAATGTGTCCGTAAACTTACATCTTTAGACATTCTGTTCAAATGAATTTAAGCTTTTATTTAATTCTTTCTCGTTTCTTATATTCTTTGCATATGAGAACCTAAATTTAACTGATTAACTTTAGATTAGTCACTGAAATAAATATTAGTTGAATATTCACCAATTGGGACAGGGAGTAATTTTAAATTCAATTATTTCTAATTTTTAAACTAACTCTGATTTACAGAGGGTAGCCGGATGTGGCCCCGACCAGGACCACAATATTAGTCATGATCAGGACCGCATTGAGCTAACACGATCGGGGCCACGTCGGGATTCAGAATCGAATTGTTTAAAATTACTCACAAAAAATGCTTCTTAGATAAAATCCCTGACTTTTGCCATTTTTTCAAAATCTGTGAATTTTTCCGGACTTTCCCTGTCCATTAAATATTCCCTGACTTTTTTCTGATTTCTAGGATTTCCCTGACCTGCACCTATCCTAGATTTGGTGTCCCAAAATATATTTATCCGTATAAAATTGAGAGATGTTGTAATATTTTAAAGAATATTTCTTTTTTCTATTTTGAAGCAATACATGAAAAACCCATTTGTTTTTGTACCTTTTCAGGAAAAAGTGAATTGAACAATATCGCATTTTAATTTGTACGGTACATTTTTTATTTAATGTATTGGTAAGTGGGTTTTAATGGTCCTTAAAGAGTGCGGATAGGATACTCTCGAGCAAAGAAAATTTTCTCGGTTCTTTATGAATCCTAAAGAGAGCATTGAGACTGGAAGACTTCTTTCAAACGAAAATTGAAGGAGATGAGAAGGAATGCAGAAATTATAGATATAAATGTAATATCCTTTGACATAAAAATCCAAGTCTTGTGATTGAAAATCAGAAAGAAAGAAGTTCATCAAAAAACTTATCTTTAATTTACTCACAACATTTCTTTGATAAAACATTTAGTAACGTTGAAATGTTAAGTAAGAAAATCCAAAAAGTCTTACAAATTCCAAAATCTTTTACGGAGTATGAGTCTTTCAAAACTTACAAAAAAATTAACTATCTGCCTGCAGCAGTTTTAAATTTCATTAGAAATATTATTTGAAATTGTATTATTCGTCTGGAAGAATGTTCTTAAATCTTCTAGAATTTTCAAGAGAATTGTGAAATATTCTATTATAGAAAACTTGCAGAATCTTGAAGAATTTTTAAAAACCTTATATAATTTTGCAGATATCAAATTTTCAGATGTTTCAAATACAACTACAAAACAGTTGAATATTTGAACCTAAAATATCAATTTTGAACATAAAAGTTGAATTTCTACCAAATAGTTAAATTTTCAAATAAATAATTAATTTTTAACGAAATAGTTTATTTTTTTCCACCAAAATAGTTGAATTTCATTCTGAGAGGATAAATTTTCAAGCAAGAAGATCAACTTCCTGCTAAGAAAGACAACGTCTTGATAAAATAAAAAAATTGTTAACCATAGAATTGCTTTTGTAACATACAAGAAGAAATTTTTATCAAAAGAGATAAACTCTCAAAACAGACGAATTTTTCAGAAAATAATTGAATTTCCAACCCGAAGTTATGAATTAAAAAAAAGATCATGTACAACCCAGTACTTTGACTTTCCTCCAAATTGATAAATTTTCAAGTCAAAAAGACTTTTTCCTATAAAAATTTCAAATTTTTGACCCGAAAACATGAAATTTTAAGAAAATTGTTGAATTCTCAACTAAAAAGATGAATTATTGACAAAGATGAATTTTCTACCTAATAGTTGTATTTTCATTCCATTGAGGATACACTTCCGATAAAAAATGAAATAGGTACATTTTCAGATAGAAAAATTAATTTTTAACCCTAAAGAAATGAAAAAAAAAATTGTAAAATTATGAACCAAAATGGATTTTCTACCGGAAGAGATATATTTTCAACCCTAGAAAATGGATTCTCAACAACAGCTAAATAAATTTTTTACTGAACATTTGCATTAACAATCAAATTGGTAAACTTTAAGCAAAAGACAGTTGAATCTTCAACTAAGAAAGATTAATTTTTAAACAAAAAAGGTTACTTTTATAACATAAAAGATGCATTTTCGATCAAATGGTCAAATTTTCAACAAAAAAAACAAAAAAACAAAAAAAAAAAAAGAAGTGAAATCAAACCAATAAAAAAGGTGAATTTTCAACAGAGAAGAATTATTTTCTACTTAAAAAGAGGAATTTCCAACAAGGTACATGAATTGTCTACGAAATGGCACAATTTTCAACTTATTGTGAATAATTTTTCAACCATAAATGGAATAGTCCTTCTCAGATAATAATGATAGTTTTCAACCGGAAAGAAAAAAGAGGTTTCAAGAAAATAGTTAAATTTTCAAACAAAACCTGAAAATATCAGCTTTCAACCAAACTTAAAAATAACTTATAACTAACTTTTTACCATAAAAGATGAATTTTTGACCAAACACACGAATTTTTAAACATAAATTGTTGAATTTTAAGCAAAAATCGCGAATTTCCATTAAAAGATGAATATTCAAACCGAAAATATAAATTTTAAACATAAAAGTCAAATTTCTGCCAAAAAGTTAAATTTTCAAAAATTAGTTAATTTTTAACCACATAGTTTAACTTTTTATCATAAAAAATGCAATTTTTATCAAAAGAGATGAATTTTTACATCAAAAACATGAATTTTCTAGACAAAAATTAAGCTTCAATCCGAAATTATAAATTTGAAAAATAAATTCATGTACAATTCAGCTCTGCAACTTTCTACCGAGTTGTTGAATGTACAAGGCAAAAAAATAGTTGAGTTTTTGACTATAAAAGATGATTAAAAAAAAATTGTCGAATTATCAACCAAAAAGATGAATTTTTGATGAAGAGGATTAATTTTCTTTTGAAAAAGGCGAATTTTCAACAAAAGACATACATTTTATACGAAATAATTGAATTTTCAACTCATTCAGGATACATTTTCAACCAAAAATTGAATAGTTACATTTTCAGATTAGAAAAATTTAATTTAAAAGAAATGGAATTTCAAAAAAATAGTTACATTTTCAGATAACAAAATTAAATTTCAAAGAAATGGAATTTCAAAAAATAGTAAGATTTTCAACCAAAGAGTTGAATGTTTAGAAAAATGAATAATTATATGTAATTAATTCTGAACAAACTAAAAGTCATATCAAAAAGCTAAAAAGATCTTTATATACATACCTCCGAAATATGTGGATGCGCAAGTTTTTTTTTGTTTAAACAATTTATAAAACAATCACATTATTTTGTATATTTCTGTAATTGTTATAAACAAACTCAGCTCTGGATCGGAATAAAAACCACTTTGCAATAATCTTAATAAATAAATAATAAATAATAATGAGAAAAAAATAAATAAATAATAGGCGTATTAGATCAGACGCTTAGTTTGTTTATAAAAATGGCAGAACTCTAAAACATAAGGCAAATCTTTAAAAAATTGTTTCGAACAAAAAGAAAATATGCACTGCTAGATATTTCAGAGACAAATCTAGAGGTGTATTTAGTTTTTCGAAATTACTTTTACTTTGTTTATAATTAATTACAAAAGTTTTAAAGCTATATCTATGGCGAACTTCGATGTCGTGAATTTTTAACACACTTCCACAAAAATTGCAAACATTCCATAATATTCTGAAACCTTCAACAAATTTAAAATTCCAATAAACAATTTTTTTTGTGAATCATGTATTCTTCTATATTATATAAAAAAAAAAATTACATACTCTCTGGTTGAATTCAAAGGCCACGTGCTTCTTTGTTCCTAATTCGTATGTAAATTCGATTAGATCAGCTTCAAGCAAATAGGATTAGTAATTGAGTCTCCCTCAGGATTCGATATCCTGGTTGGGATTAAGATGGTATGAAACTTTAACCAAAATCATTGCTTACAGGGCATTCTTATCGGAATCGATTTCTTAGCTAATAATCCGACTCAAGGACTTTATACTTTAGAAATAAAATTAACTGACTTTTTAAGATCAAGGTCCTTTAAGCATTAATGATAATTTTTGAATAAAAGTTCACTTGATGAATTAAAATATATACATTTTTTAATTTATAATTTATAATTAATTTAAATTCGATATTTTTCTTGAATAAATGTTGCAACTTTAAGACATTACATTGTTAAAAAAGACTCACTTTTTAAAAAAAAGTATCATTAGCCGGGGCTAAGCAGGTCGCGCTGGAGAAACCGGGCCACTCATAATTTCATATTTCGAAATTTCATCTCCCTTTCTCTGAATAAAAATCCGAAACATTTTTCATTGATTTCTGTAAAATAAGTGTCAAAGTATCTTTATGACACTGTTTGGTGCAGTTCCGTTAGGAAATAAAAAAAAATGAATAAGGTTGTTAATTTCGAGAATTTAGAATGATTTCTAGGGTTTTTAAAGAATTTGAAATATTTTAGTATATTTCCAAAAATTTCAAGAAATTTTCAATAGTCAAAAAAATTGAAAGAATTTTTTAGAGTTAAAAGAAATTTTATAGCTATAAAATATCCTTTTTTAAGCTCCCGACGCCTACTTTCACTATTTTTTTCGCTGGAATGCGAACTTCATTTTTGATTGGAAATTATTATTTTCATTTAACTACAAATTTAATTATTCCATTCGTCGTTGAAAATCTATCTTCTACAGTGAAAAATTCAACTACTTGTTTTAAAATGTACCTTCATTCAGTTGAAATTCCAACTATTTGGTCAAATATTTTGTTCGAAATTCATTTTTTGTTGGAAATTCACCTATTTTGTTAAAAAATATTTTTGTTAACAAAAAAGAATTTCAAGATTTGAGGGTAATTAGAAAATTCCAAGGAAAAGTCGAGAGCTTTCAAAAGTTTCAACAATTAAAAATATTTTAAGGTATTTTCAAAAATTGCACGGTCTTTCAAGTGCTGAGAAAAATGTCAAGGGATTCAAAAAGATGTTAAAGGATTTCATATATTTTAGGGCATTTAAAAAGATGCCAATTAATTATTTATTATTTTTAGTAATTAATGGAAATTTCAAAGGATATTAAATATTTTAGGGTATTTTTAAAAATTTCAAGAAATTTTAAGAGCCTAAAAAATGTCAAGGGATTTCAAAAGATTGTGAAGGATATAATGTTTCCTATGATATATTAAATAGATTTTAATAATTTAAAGTGATTCCACGGAATTCTAAAGATTTTAGGGTATTTTAAAGGATTCCAAGGAATTTTTTTTTATTAATTTTAGTAATTTAATGGGATTCCAAAGGATATAAAATATTTAAGGGTATTTTCTAAAACAACGGTTCTAAAATATTCTTGAAAATTACAAGGAATTTTATTCGATTTCCGAGGATTTGAGTAGATTTTAAAACCTCTCAAGGTATTTCAATAAATTTTTTAGGATGTCAGAATAAATCGGCAAATTTAATAGAATTCTACGGGGCACCATAATATTGTAATGGCTTACAAAAAATTTATTCACAGTAGGTAAGGGATTTCGTAGGTTTTCAAAAATTTGGAGAGATCTTCAAATATCTTTTGCAATTATTTTGAGTTCATTTTATATTTACACTCAATACTTATTAAGTTATCCTGAATTCTTTTGAATTCTTTTAAATTCCGTTGAATTCGTCTAAATTCATCTCGAACTCACTGAATTCAATGCATTTTTGAAACCAAATTTTGAATAATTTTCAATTCACTTGATTTTATTTTAAATTTGCTTCGAATTTTTATGAATTTCATTGAATTCTTCTTATTCCCCTCAAATTTCTCTGAATTTAGTTTAATTTTACTCAAATCAATGAATTTTTTTTTTGAATTTTCAGAAGTTTTTCCAATTACATTGAATTATTTTTTAATTCAAAAGAACTTTCGTCATATAGCATATCGTCCTAACAAGATGATCTAAAAAATTAACCAAGATTATATTATTAGGGATTATATGTGACAATTATATGACTTACTACCAAAAAAGTTGAACTTTCAACAAAATACATGAATTTTAAAGCAAATAGTTGACTATTCATACGAAAAATATTATTCTTCATCAAAAAAGTTAATGTTCAACAAAAGAGATAATTTTCCGACAAAAAAGTTAATTTTCAATTATGTTGCTGAATTTTCTAGCAAAATATTTGAATTTTCTACCGCCTCTAAAAAAACGAATTTGAAACAAAATAGCAAAATTTTCAAACGAAGAGATGAATTTTCAACTAAAATTTTGAATCTTTAACCAAACAACTGAATTTTTAACAAAGTAGATTAACTTTAAACTAAGTAGTGAAATTTTCAACCAGAACAGACAAATTTTCAAAAAAAAATAGCTGAACCCTCTTCAGAAATTTTTCGACCAAAACAGATAAATTTCGCAAACAAAATAAACACTTTTCAAAATAAGAGTTCAATTTTCAACAAAAATTGTCATTGTGTTTGAAATATCTAGTTAAACTTGCTACCAAAATAGTTGAATTAAACTGAAAGAGACGAATCTTCAACAGAATAGCTGAACCCTCAAACAAACCAAGTTAATGTTCTACCAAAATAGTTGGAATTTAAACAAAATTTTTAACTGGAATGCTTGAATTTTTTAACAAAAAAGACGATTTTTCAACAAAATACAGCAATTTTCTACGAAACAGTTGAATTTTCAACTAAAACAGATAAATTTGTCAATCAAAAAATGAATAGTTCAATTTTCTGTTCAAAAACTTATTGTTCAACCAAAGAGATAAGTTTTTAACCAAAATGTTGAAATATTCAATTAGAATAGTGACATTTTCAGTTAACAAAAAAAATTTACAAACAAAAAAAATTTGCAAGAAAATAAGTTACATTTTTAAACAAAGTCTTGAATTTTCAACTAGAATAATGATCAACTGGAATAGTTGAATTTTAAACCAAAAAGATGAATTTTCAGCTAAAATGATGAATCTTTAACTATAATAATTTAATTTTCAACAAAAAAGGTAAATTTTGAACTAAAATCATGGAATATTTAACTGCAATAGTTATATTTTCAGTTTAAAAAATAGTTATTTGTGATACAAGTGCGTAAAATAGGTGATTGTGTGCGAGTGTTTTTTGCAGCATAAGCCGGAGGCTCGAAGCACTAGCCGGTGGTTAGCGCACGAGCGAAGCGAGTGCGAGAACGTAGACGAGTGCTTCGAACCGCAGGCGAATGATGCAATCATACGAGTTACCAATCACCTACGCGCACGTGTATCACACGCTATTTTTTGCAACGCCCGTCCGAAAAAGTTGTCAGGAGGTTGTAACGAAAAATACTAATTTTATATTGCATAGAGTGGAGTAAAGAAATTATAAAAAAAAATTTCAATGTTTGAAAAAAATTGAAAAAAAAAATTTTTGAAGAAAATGTTCTGAAAAAAAAATGTGTGCAAAAAAATGTTTGAAAAAAAAATGTAAATTTATTTCAAGAAGATACCAACACCAGTATTTAAAGTTACCTATGCCAGCGTCTAAAAGTACCTCATCTCGAATGTGCGCATGCGCAGCTTTTTCACCAGTGTCTAAAGTAAGCCATCTTCAAACTGCGCATGCGCGAAAATTTTTTCACGCACAGTCTGCTCAAATAAGGTACTTTAGGCACCATCTACATGCATGCAAACGTCAACTTTAGAGGTGGGTGTTGCAAAAAATTAATTTTCAACCAATGAAAAAACAAATTTGTAAAAAAAAATCTCATTTTCCAATCAAAGAGATGAATTTTCATTTAAAATTAGTCTTCAACCAAAGAAAATTAATTTTTAACGAAAGAGTTTAATTTTTAATTAAGTAATTAAATTTTCATCACGGAAAAGATAAATTATGAACGAAAAATGTAGTAATTGAGAATTTTTAATAAAATAGATATATTTTCAACCAGATACTTGAAGTTTAAACTGAAACGATCAATTTGAACCAAAAATTGAATAGGTAAAGTTTCAGTTTAAAACAAAAATAATAATTTCAAAAAATAAAATAAAATTTCAACAAAGTAGTTAAATACAGTAATATAAAGCTATTTTTGCAAATGTAGAATCAGTCTTATTCAATTTTATATTGTAGAAAGATGAATCCTGGAAGAAAAATGTAGTCAGCCAAAAAATATTTTAATTTGAAATCAAAAACAGTCGAATTCAACCAAAAAAAAGAATTTTTCACATGAGTTGAATTTTCTACTAAATAATATTTTTCAGTCAAGAGAGAGAGGAAATTCCAAATAAATTGTTGAATTTTCAAGCAAAAAGATAAATTTTCAACGAAGGAAATTATTTTCTACAAAAAAAAAAGAATTTTCAACAAAATGAATGAATTTTGAACCAGATACTTGAATTTTCAACTAAAAACGATAATTTTTCAACAAAAAATAGAATAGTTAAATTTTCAATTAAAAAAATTAATTTCAAGTAAAAAAACCGAATTTTTAACAAAATAGTTAAATGCAGTAAGGTATAGTTACTTTTGCTAATAAAGAATTATTATTCAATTTCTTTTTCGCATTTCTTTTTATTAAATCTAATGAATAGTGATTTCTTTTGTGATTGTATCTCTCGGGCCTATACTTTGTCAAAAATTAAAATGTTTGAAGTAAATAAAATAAAGATTCTTTTTCGGCTGATAAGAACAGTTTTTATAATTGAAGATTGCCAAACAGATGATTAATATATTTCATCTATTTCCTTGCACTAATGTGGTGAAACTTTGAAATAAATAGAATCAATCTAAAGTTAGGTTGTGTTTCAGAAAAACATTTAATATTCTTACGCACCTCTGTAAAAGTTGAGAAATATATCCCCTAATAGATTCAACAACAGTACCACTACCACTACTCTGGACCATGAAATTAGCCTGATCGGGGCCAGATTGGCAGTAGGGAAAATATACCGCGATTTTTGCGAGGGTAGTGTCAATTTTTCTCATAGAAAAGCAGAAATCAATTATTTTGTTTGCCATCTTAAAACGCACTTACGTAAAGCAACAAAAGAAACTGACCTAAATCTTTATACATATTAGGATCCAGTATTTCGTCGGGTTATTTTAGCAATATTCTGTGTGCACTTCCTTCAAATATTTCACCATGATAATTTTTAGATACTACCTTCAGTTCCATAAACCAGTATGGTGTCTTTCTCGACCAAGTAACGATAC
The DNA here is from genome assembly GCA_932178445.1 of Andricus quercusramuli. Taxonomy (NCBI): domain Eukaryota; kingdom Metazoa; phylum Arthropoda; class Insecta; order Hymenoptera; family Cynipidae; genus Andricus; species Andricus quercusramuli. Next base: position 330,129 of record CAKNXH010001839.1, on the reverse strand, counting down.
TAGATAGTCCCAAAAAAGGTGTTTGACAAGCCCTTGTAGAATATGCAGCTCGGGTATGATGCATTTTTCTAGTACACATATATTATTTTTCTCTAAAAATAGTGGCTTATTTATTGTACTGTGATAATATTTTAAAAATTTAGATTAACGAACGAATATGTTTTCAATTCATGATGTTTGTCTCTATCAGTATTATAAATGGCTTCTTTATTGTATCTCATGTATGATAAACTAATAAAACAGTAAGAATACGGAAATGTCACTGTCACTGTTTTTTTACCATTAGCCATTAATAAAACTTCGAAATCTGGCGTGAATTCATATAAAATATCATTAATTTTTATCAAGTCAAAGAGAATTCTGATATTTGCACTCTCTAAATCTGAATTAGTGAAATTTCAGTAATTGATAGTGAAATTACACTAATTCAATTACAGAGAAGTCGGTCACTAACGGTTAGTAGAAAACTACTAATTTGATTAGTGGAAATTGTCCACTAATAAAATTATTAAAATTCCACTAAGCAACAAAAGATATAGGAGGTACGTGGGCTTTATTGCGGGATACCATTGTACAAACTGCGATTGAAGTGTGTGGTATGGCGAGGGTAGGAAAAAAGTCTGGCGATGCGTGGTGGAACGATGAAATTGCGGCAGCCCAACAAGAAAAGAAAGAAGCGTACAAAAGAACGTTGAGCATGACAGGTCTTAGCGATGAGGAGAGAAATAGACTCAAAAATTATTACAGACACAAAAAGAGGAAAATTAAGCGTCTAGTCAAAGAGAGTAAAGAGAAAACCAGAACAGAAGAAGAGAACAAAATAAAAAACTGCTTTGAAGGAATTATGAAACTATTATTCAAAGAGATGAAGGGAAGTAAAAGTACAGAGTTTGTTAGCATGAGAAACAGCAAAGGTGAAATGCTATATGATATAGACGGGATAGTATACGCTTTAAAAGACTCTTTTAAAGAACTATTAGGAGGTGAAGATATAGGGCAACAAAACTACGACATTGAACATAATGCATTAGAAAACCCAATTGAAAAAGTCAGTGTCACTGAGGTCAGAGATATAATTAAGAACTTGAAAAACGGTAAGGCTGCTGGTATAGACAGTATTAGCGCTGAAACGCTTAAATACGGTGGCGAGTACATACCTCACAGGTTGTGCGAATTGATCAATTTATGTTTCGAGACAGGAGAAGTCCCAGACGATTGGAGAAAGGCGGTTATTGTACCAATATACAAAAAGGGAGATAAAAGCAACTGCAGTAATTACAGAGGTATCAGCCTACTAAGTACCGTAAGTAAAATATACTCAAAAATACTTATTCGTAGGGTAATGGAAATTACAGAAGAGAAGATACGGGAAGTCCAAAGTGGATTTATGCCAGGAAGATCATGTGCAGATCAGATATTTAGCCTAAGACAGATCACAGAAAAAGCTTGAGAGTAGGAAAGAAAGTTTTCTGTGCATTTATTGACCTAGAAAAAGCATTCGACACGGTAAATAGAAGTAAACTTTGGGAAGTCCTTAAAGAGTATGGAGTGAATAGAGGGCTCCTACAAGCAATAAAAACAATACATACAGGTAGTAAAGCAAGTGTAAGGGTAAATGGGAAACTGAGTGACTGGTTCGATATTATGCAAGGCGTGAAACAAGGATGCGTTATGTCCTCGTGGCTATTTATCATGTTCATGGATAAGTGTCTAAGAACTGCCCTCTTCGACGAAAAAGGTATAGATCTCGAAACCGTCAAAGTACGTGGGTTGGCTTTCGCAGATGACAAGATTGTTATGGCAGAATCAGTCGAAGACTTGCAAAGAATGTTGAATAAACTTAACACAAGCATGAAGAACATGGACCTCAAAATTAACGTGAATAAAACGAAAGTCATGGTTTTTGAGGGAAACAGTGAGAAAACAATATGCAACATTGTCCTAAATGATATGAGATTAGAACAAGTTGACAAGTACGTATATCTAGTTATTCTATTCACTAACGACGGAAAAATAGATGGGGAATTAGATAGACGCATAAATAAGGGTAAGCAGGTTATCGGTAGAGCAGGATCCATCCTCACGAATAAAAACATATCAAAAAAAGCTAAAATGGCCATACATAAATCCATATTCGTACCAACTGTACTATACGGTAGTGAGGCATGGACCTGTCAAGAAAAGGACAGGAGAAAAATCAACGCGATCGGCATGAAACCTCTGCGCATAATATGCGGAAAAACACTGATGGACAAAGTCCGAAACGAGATAATCCTCAAAGAATGTGGTACAGGAGACACGCTAGTTGACATATGGGAAAGAAATCAGTTAAGATGGTTCGGACATCTTGAAAGAATGAAAGATGAACGACTGACGAAGCAAGTATATAAAGGTAAAGTAAATGGCAGAATGCCCAGAGGTAGACCGCCGAAAGAATGGTTAGAATCTGTAAATGAGACATTAATCCGAAGAGACAAAAGAAGTCATAGGAACAGAAGAGCTTGCATGAAGAAATGCATGGACGTAAAGGAAGCTAGAGTAGTATGCCAGGACAGAAATGTGTGGCGACAAATAGTTTATAAACAGAGTGACAATAGAGTGAATGATGCCTGAAACAAAGACCTTGGATACTAATGGGCCCAAGTGGGCAACCATACATAACAATTTTGTGAGGCTCCTCACTTGAGGTGATCGCTAGAGAGATTGATCAGCAACCTGGGTCGGAGCAGTGTTGCGGAGTGAACGTGTAATTTATATAAATAACACGAGAACTCCAGATCAATCTAAAACATCTATACATAACACCTACATACCCATCCACCCTATACCCATATACCGATCAACCTCATACCTATATACCTATTTCACTACTTTCCAACCGAACAAGTCACGCCTACCCCGAAAGGGAAATGGCTTAATGGTATAATAATAATAATAATAATAATAATAAGTACTCCGTGCCTTTGCAGTGTTTACTAATTAAATAGTGGGAAGTCACTAATTGAATAGTTACATGCAATAATTTTTAGTAACAAAATTAATATTTTTGAAATGATTATAAATTGACAGATGATTCTTAAAAATGGTAAAATACAAAAAATATGCACTATAATAAATTCATGTAAGTTTATTCACAGCAACAGGTTAAAATTAAATTTCATTCTCAGATTCGGGATCATCAACAACATTACTTTGTGGAGTAATGGTTTGTGTCTTAATGAGAGTAATATTTAATAACTTTACAGAGCTCAAAGCAGTCGTCATGGTTTTAAATAAGTAAAATTCTATGAAGTTATAAAAGCAACGTAAAGGCCTTGCGTAGTGAACATTAAAGACGAATTGAAACTTAAATAATAGATCGAAAGCATTAATGGGGTTGGACTTACTCTATAGGTTTACATTTTCTATCGGAGTGGTGTTCCTACAAATAAAATATTCGCAAGGTGAAAAAAATCATAATAATATCAATTAACAGGGTTGTTGCAAAATTTCAATTTCGAAATTTCCAGACTCTTTCCTGTCCAATTTTTCATTTTCTCTGACCGTTCTAAATGATTAATCTTCAAAAATAACATAATTTCTCGACAAAGAGTGTAATATTTCAAATCAAAAACAGATAAATTCAACAGAAAATATGGATTTTTAAGGAAGTATTTGAATTCTGAAACAAAACAGACTAATTTTCAAACCAAAAAGAGAACTTTTCAATCAAAAATGAAATACTTACATTTTCAGTTTAAATAATGATTTCTTAACTAAATTAATGAATCTTCGACTAAGAAAAATTAATTTCTCACCAAATAGTAAGATGTTTAATCGAAGGATGAATTTTCTACCAAAAATGCATGAGTTTTTAACAAAAAAGGATCAATATAGAAGTAAATTTTCAACCAAACAGATGAATTTTTGACCAGGAATGATGAATTTCTATCAAAAAAGATAAATTTTTTATAGAAAATGGAATAGTTCCGTTGTTGGTTAAGCAGACAATAGATTTTCTTAATTTAAAAATCTCATTTTCAACCAAATAGTTTAATTTTTGACTAAAATAATGAATCTTTAACCAAAAAATTAATTTTTGACCAAATAGTGAAATTTTCAATCAAAAAGAGGAATCTTCTATCAGAAAAGAAATTTTTTCGACAAAATACACGACTTTTTAACTAAGAAAAAAAATCAAATAAAAATAGAATATTGAAATTTTCTACCAAAACAAAAACGAATTTTCAAAAAAATACTTCAATTTTCAGCCAAAGAAATGAATTTTCAACTTAAAATAGAATACTTACATTGTTAGTGGGAAAATACATTTTCAACGAAATAGAATACATTTTTAACAAAATTTTAAAATTTTGAACCACACAGATGGATTCAGTTAAAACCAAAGTTTCAACGAAATAATTTAATTTTTCAATAAAAAACTATTCACTTTTAGACAAGAACATACATTTTTAACTAAGAATATTAATTACTACTTCTTGGTGAATTAGTCACCAGGAAGATTAAGGATTTTCCACAGAAAAAGATTTTTTAACCAGAAAGTTGAATTTTTAACTAAAGAAGATACGTTTTCAACCAAACGTGGAATAGTTCAATTTTCAGATAAAGAAAAAAATTTACTAGCAAAAAAAATGTTGAACTGAATAGTTAAATATTGAACAAAACAAAAAGATTTTTCAACCAAAATGAAGAATCATTAACAACAAAATTTTTATAAAGTAGTTCCATTTTCAATTAGGCAGTTTAATTTCCAACCAAAAAAGATGAATTCTTAACAAAAAGTGTAACGGTTGATATTTCATCTAAAACAGATGTTGATTTTTTACAAAAAACAGTTGAATTCCATCAAAAATGTTGAATTTTCTACAAAATAGTTGCACCCTCAACCAAAACAGATTAATTTTCAGCCAAAAATTTGTATTTTTTAACCAAAAAGATACCATTTGTATCAACATAGATCAATTCTTTACCAAAAAAGACAAATCTTCAACAAAATAGTTGAATTTTTCCACAAAAGAAATGATTTTTTAGCAAAATTGTAAAATTTTCAACAAAGTTATAAAATTAACTCACGTTTCAATTTATCGAAAATAATGCAATTAAAATTGTGATTATCAAACTTTTAAATCAGCTCTCTTAAATTTAATTTGAAAAGTTAATAACTGAACTCAACATTAAAACAACAAATTGAAATCGAACTTATTTTAAATTTGTAAATAATTTTTCAAAAAAGAGAAAAGATGAAAAAAAGATTATTTTAAATTGCATTATATCATCGAACGATATAAAATTTGAGAAGGGATCGTCCATATATTACGTAAGATGTTTTTCATTTGTTTATATCGTTGTATACTTCTCCACTTCACAGCAATGGTATTCTCGTCTTTATTCAAACAAAAGAAAAATGTCTTACGTAATATATGGACGATCCCTCAGATAGATTTTTCTTCTAAAAATTGGCTGAATTCCTGGTTAAAAAACAAACCACCCTGCAAATGGCTTCGTGAATGTTAAAATCGACATTCAGTGTCAAACCCCTGATAGAAGCGTTCTCAAACTTTGTTAATAATAATGTTTTCATACCTATCGAAATTTTTGCAGAATCTTCATCTAGTAAGACATCTCTGTCCTCGCACAACTCCTTTGCTAACTCTTTTAGGGTGAAGTTTCCAGGCTCGTCAAACCATTTTGATATTTTCGTTGGAAAACTATGCAGTGATCTACCTAATAACTGAAAAAAGACATTATATACCTTCACATATACCTCTATTTATTTATTTATTTATAATACATCCTGTATATACCAATTATTTTTTTTTGCATCATTTGAAGTAAAAATTTTGTTTTGAGTAACCTAGCCTCAAAATTAAATTATATGTTAGAATTGTTATGATATTACAATTTAATGATTATAATAATATATAATATAGTTGATAATTATATACTTACTCAATAACACCAGTATAAATACTTTGATTCATAAATTTATTCACCAGAATTCAACAATTCGAGACCGCTTTCCTTCGCTTCTGACACTTCTGACACAATTGGTCGAAATCATTACAGATCACTAATTCGTTAGTGATCGCGCTAGGTTAATATTAAATTAGTGAAGCGAAGTTACTAAATAATGATGAACCATGTGTACTAATTGATATAAGTCAAACTTACACTAATTTATTAAGAAAATTCATACTATTTTAAAAGTCAAACCTCAAAATATTACTATTTTCTAAGTGAACCATACATTTACTAATTTAATTAGTAAAATTTTCACTAATTCAGATATGATAACTTTCTCTCTGGCCCAATAAAAACTATTATTAATTTTTCTACACTAGTCCAGTTATTTGTTGTATTTTCCGTTATAAACTACTTTTTTTTACAATGGAGGATCTGTTGATACATCAGATAACACATCAACCATTCATAATACTGATAGAGACAAAAATTATGAATATATATGAATATGTATATGAATATATATGTACTAGAAAAATGCATCATACCCGAGCTGCATATTCTACAAGGGTTTGTCAATCACCTTTTTTGGGACTATCTAGTATCGTTACTTGGTCGAGAAAGACACCATATGGCCTATGAAACTGAAAGTAGTATCCAAAAATTATCATGGTAAAATATTTGAAGGAAATGCATGCGGAAAATTGCTGAAAGAATCCGAAGGATTACTGGATCCTAATATTTATAAAGATGTAGGTCAGTTTGTTTCGATAGCGTTAGCTATCAAGCTATCAATTAAAAAAACAAATGCACTCACGTCAGTGAGTGCATTTGAGGCGACAAAAAAAATAGTTGATCACATTAAAACCACATATTTTATTTGAGCATCTTAAAAATTGGCGAATCGGCAGACAGAGAATTCTTACGATTTTGGGAGAAAAGAAAATCAATTTGATCAGTGATTCCTCTCATCCACAAAGACTGAAAGATGCTATTGTAAAATTCTCCTCGTTCAATTTACAAAAGACTCAATTATACAATTGCAATCAAAGTGTTCACTATTTGTGACAGAATTACATAGTGTACTTTATTTTCGAAATTTTTCGACTATATCTTGGAAAGGGGAGTAGCTACGATTTTGGGACTTTCATTTTCCGATTCTACGGGTCAAGAACAATAGAATAGCCTACTCAGAATTTTTCGTCAGTCAAGACAAACCTGAAGACCTCAGACAATCACCGTCGATATGAAAAAAAGGGTCAGAATGTATATGTTTAAAGCATAAATACCTTATTATAACTCCTAATTATAATTGATTGCAAAAAATCTAAAAACATATCCCGCTTATATTTTTATTAAAACTTTATGCCGCATTTTCATCTTGAAAAGTGACTAAATGTGGGAATTTCTCGAGAGTACACTTCAAGAAGATATATGGCCTATAGAAAATTGTTGCTTTCCAGATACTATTATTCAGAATATTTTTGAAATGGCGGCGCTCGCGAGTGCTATAAACATCTTTATATGAGATGGATCATATTCTGCTCACACCACAAGTAGGCAATTCAGATGTTTACCATTTTGAAGATGTAATTCACTTGGAGGAAAATTTTCGTATACATTTTCTGCAGATCCTTCCATTTCTAGATGCAGAATTTCTAAGGTGATATTTCACAAATAATATCATAGGGAAAAACTGCGTTAATGTTCTTATGTCTTAAATAAAATAATATACAATAAAACCATCTTTTAATCTGTGGCTCGGGAAATTAATTTTTTTCTTCATAAAAATATATTTTTTAAATTCACCTAGTTCCGGCACCTAGGTCTGGAAGTTTTCAACCTTCTAGGCCTAACAGAAAATAGTTTATAAAATGTGGAATTTTCAACTCAAAAAGATCAAGCTTTAACCAAATTTCAACTTCAATTCAGAAAAAATGTAATTTTTAACAAGAATGTAACAAGTAAATTTTTAGTTGAGCAATCATTTCTCAAGTGAAAAAACAAAGTTTCAACTGAATAATTAAATTTTCAACTAAAGAAATAAATTTTTTCAGTAAAATGATGAATCTTCAACTGAAAAGTTAAATTTTCAGCTACAAAAATTAATTTCCAACCAAAATAAAAACGACAAGAAATAAATTTCCAACAAAGGAAAGTAAATTTTAACTAATTAGTTAAATTTTCAAACAATACAGACGAATTTTCGTTTAAGAAGTTAAAATTTTAGATTTATGTTTGGAGTTAGATTTCTCAGTTAGAGAAAAAAACTTTCATATGAATTGTTGAATGTTTAAGCTAAAAAGGTGAATTTTTTACAAAATATTCTAATTTTCTACTAAATAAATTGAACTCTTAACCCAAATAAACGAATTTTCAACCAAAAAGAATGAATTTCAACCGATAATAATTAGATTTTACATGAGACAGATAACATTTCTACACAAAATTTTATTTTTCAGGAAAATAGTTTAATTTTCAACCAAAGAAATAAATGTTGAACGAAATGATGAATCATCAACCAACAAAAAATGAATATGAAACAAATGAGTTCAACTTTCAAGAAAGTAGTTGAATTTTCAATCAAAAAATATTGATTTTTATTTAAGAAGATTCATTTCCTATAGAAAAGAGGAACTTCAACAAAATACGTGAATTTTCACCCAAAAAGATGAATTTTCAACTAAAAGCGAACATTCTTTCATCGACAAATTATCGAGAAATGCAATGTTCCAACTAATTATTCAAATTTTCAAAAAATAGTTAAATTTTTAACTAAAAAATGAATTCTCAACAACAAAAAAACTAATTTTCAACAAAAAAGCTCGCAAAACATTTTAATTTTCAACCAAAGAGATGATTTTTCAATTGAACTGATAAATCTTCCACCAAAAGAAATTAATTTTTTACAAATCCGAGCAACTTTCAAACAAGTAATTAAATTTTTAACCAAAACAGGTGATTTTTTGTCTAAAAAGTTCAATCTTTCCCCAGATTGATTCCTCAGTCAGTAGGAACAAAAACTTTTAAATGAATTGTTTAATTTTCAAACTAAAGAGGCAAATTTTGTACAAAATGATTGAATTTCAAACCAGCGGAAATAAATTTTCAACCAAGAATGCTATTTCCAAGCAAATAGTCCAATTTTCTACCATAATAATTCAACTTTCAATCCAGACAAATTTTCAACATCAAAGAATTATTTTCATGAAAAATAGTTGGATTTTTAATGAAAGAGATGGAATCTACGAAAAGAATAATTTTTTAATGAAATAGTTCACTTTTTAATTAGAGAGATGAATTTTCAACAAAATTATAATTTATGAACCAAAAAAAAAAAAAATTCAAACAAACGAGTTTGTAACCATGAAGCACAAATATTAATTTGTATCCAAGAAGAATTATTTTCTACCCAAAAGAGAAATTTTCAAGAAAATACATGAATTTTCAACCAAATAGTTCAACTGTCAACTAGGAACGATTTATCTGTAACAAAAAATGTAAGAACCTAATTTTCAGTTAAACAAAAAATAATTTTTATCAAAAAAGAAGGAATTTAAAAAAATAATAATATTTTCAACAAAAAATGAATTCTCAACAAGGAGGGTTCAACTTTTTACGAAGTATAGTCTAATCTTCAACAAAAATGGTTGAATCTTCAACTGAAAAAGATCAATTTTCAACTAAAAAAGATTAATTTTTAACCAGAAATGGAATATAATAATTTTAAGGTAAAACAAAAGATTATAAAAAAATAAATTTTCAACAAAATAGTCAAATTTTTATCCAAAAATAAATGTTTAACAAAGGAGTTAAACTTTTCGCTAAGTAGAGTAATTTTCAGAAAAATATTTCAATCTTCAACTTGAAACAATCAATTTTCAACCAAAATGGAACATAGTAATTTCCAGGTAAACAAATAAATTATAAAAAAATGAATTTTCAACAAAACAGTTAAATTTTCAACATAATAAAAAGGAATCTTCAGTAAAGTAGTTGAACTTTTATCAAATAATCGAATTTTGAACCAAATAGCGGAATTTTAAATAAGAATGATACACTTCTGAATAAAAATGGGATAGTTGTAGTTTCAGTTACAAAAATTATTGCTTAACCGAGAAAAACTAATTTTCAAGAATATAGTTAAATTTTTAGCGAAACAGATAAAATTCTAATCTTAAATGATCAATCTATACCAAAACAATCGAAAGTCAAATTAAAGAAAAAAATGGTTGAATTTTCAACCAAAGAGATTAATGTTTAACTAAAATGATACATTTTCACCTGGAATAGTTGAATTTTCAGTTTAAGCTGTTTCCTATACTTCCACCTCTGGAAGATTTCTATTTCCCTATGATCAATAAGGAATAATAATATAATATATAATATATATATATAATATATATACACACACACACACATATATATATATATATATATATATATATATATATAAATAATATCACACTTTCCGGACAGACCTAGTATGAAAGCGTAACTTATCATTATGATCCAATTTCGGAATCAAATTAATCAATTGGAATTTACTGAGTCAGTAATTAAAAAAAAATTAATTGAATTAAAAATGAGCAATTCTGAATCGTGGAGTAGTCTTGGCCTCAATAAATTGATTTAGCAATTACCGCTCTGTATAATCGCACATAAATCACTTCCTTCAAATTCGCAAACAGTACCATAAATATGAAATATCTATTCAATTATCGTGTTCCGCGCAAGAGCTTAAAATAGTGACGGAAGGGAGAATTAATATTGAATGTAAACAAATATGAAATACCTCATTGAATAAATGACGATCGAACAATGATTATTCATCTCTGATTTTAACACAAAAGCAATAAACGAATGTCCGTTTATTTTATGTCTGATTGAAGATTTGTCGGAAATTGCCTATTGTATAATTCTAATTCGCGCTAAATAAAACAATAAACGCGAAATTAAATTATATGTCCTGAGGATGTATACAAAGTAAGGTAATATTATTATTACAAATTTTGACATAACCTAAAGTTGTTGAAAAATTGTGAATAATTTTTCAAATCTGAGAATTTGCTACTGAATGAACTATTAAATATTATTGTTCAAGTATGGTGAAAATTCTTTCAAATATAAGGATTTAAAATGAAACATTTTATACGAAAAACACTGACCTAAAAAAATTAAAAATACGGCTGCGAAGGTATGAACGTATTCACTATGGGTGTATTTATTTGTGCTCATTTCATGAGCATTTTGCTTCCTCATAAGTATCAAATAAATTTGCTTCCTCATAGAGGGAGGTTTTCCCTAATGAAAGAAAAAATTGACACTTTCAATATTTTTCAAGCTTATATTTCTGTCTTTCCGAAAAGTTTCTTCTCAGAAAATCAAAGGGGCCCACCAAAATATCAATTCATGTGTTCTGTTACAATGAACAACATTTAACCTACGGTAGTTTTATATTTTAAATGGAAACCTCATAGAAACAATGTAACTTTTCTTGAAACTCACTGAGTAGCTATTGATTAATCGATGATGGTCTTCGAAAGTTCGTGAAAATATCAATCCACGCGTCTCGGAGACGCAAACAATTACATCAAATGCAGTACTGTTAAATTACTAATGTAGGAAAATCCTTTCATAAACAAAGAAACTAATTTTCTTGACAATTTTAAAAACGATATTGATAGGTTATGGTAGATCAAAAAAATTTCTCAATTTTTTTCAATCGATGCGTCTCGAAGACGCGAACAGATATATCATATAAATTTTAGTTATGTTCCCAATATCAAAAAAGTTTTCCTTATATCAACAAGATAAACAACATATTTTTCCAATTTGTCAATAGGTCATTTTACGTGTCTTGAAGACGCAATCAAATATGTCAGATACAGTATTATAATACTCATAATATGAATAAAAGTTTATCCCATATAAACAGAATACACACATTTTTTTAAACTTCATAGATCGGTAATGGTCGGTCAATTATGGTTCACCAATAGGTCAATTGATTCGTCTCAAGGACGCGAACGAATATTCTACATGTAATATTGTCGTATCTTCAATATCACAAAAGTTTTTCTTATATAAACAGAATGAACCATTCTTTCAAACTTCATAAATCAGTACTGGTGAGTCATAAAAGGTTTATCAATAGGTCAATCGATGTGTCTCGAGGAAGAGAAGAAATACTCTACATGTAATATTGCCGTATTTTGAATATCAAAAAGTTTTTCGCATATAAACAGAATGAACCATTTTTTGAAAATTCATAAATCGGTACTGGTGGGTCATAAAAAGTTCACCAATAGGTCAATCGATGCGTCTCAAGAACGCGAACGAATATTATACATGTAATATTGTCGTATTTTCAGTATCACAAAAGCTTTTCCTGTATAAACAGAGTAAATAATTTGTTGAAACTTCATAAATCGGTACTGGTGGGTCATAAAAGGTTTATCTATAGGTCAATCGATGTGTCTCAAGGACGCGATCAAATACTTTACATGTAATATTGTCGTGTTTTGAATATCAAAAAAGTTTTTCCTATGTAAACAGAGTAAATTATTATTATACCATTAGGCCTTTTCCCTTCCGAGGTAGGCGTGACTTGTTCGGTTGGAAGGTAGTGAAATAGGTATATAGGTATGAGTTTGATCGGTATCTGGGTATAGGGTGGATGGTTATGTAGGTGTTATGTATAGATGTTTTAGATTGATCTGGAGTTCTCGTGTTATTTATATAAATGACACGTTCACTCCGCAACACTGCTCCGACCCAGGTTGCTGATCAATCTCTCTAGCGATCACCCCAAATGAGGAGCCTCGCAAAATTATTATGTATGGTTCCCCACTTGGGCCCATTAGTATCCAAGGTCTTTGTTTCAGGCATCATTCACTCTATTGTCACTCTGTTTATAAACTATTTGTCGCCACATATTTCTGTCCTGGCATACTACTCTAGCTTCATTCACGTCCATGCATTTTTTCATGCAGGCTCTTGTATTTCTATGGCTTCTTATGTCTCTTCGTATTAGTGTCTCATTCACAGATTCTAACCATTCTTTCGGCGGTCTACCTCCACCGAAAAAACGATATTCTAATGTTAAGAGTGTCATATTCTTACACGCATATTCTTAGTAATATTCTTAATGAAGTGAGCGAAATTTTCAATTTAAGAGTATCTTCTAACCAAAGGACGAAATGCGCCTTGCTCTATCCAAACGTTTCTTTTAATGTTTTGTGCGACGTGCTTTTCGATCAGTTTTTCGAATTCGTAATAAGTGAGAAGCTCGAAGAAATGCAACCAATTCTAAGGATAAGTCGCGTGTGCATATCCATCTGCTTCTCTTTACCGAAAAGTCTGATGTGACAGTGAGGTTGAATACCGTTGTACCACACCGAGACATAACCTCTCTACATTATTTATTCGTTGGCGTGTGATATCAAACTTTTCTCACTTTAACGTTCTCTGAGAAGGGAAAGAGATAGAGTTAGAGATGTGCACATGCAATTTATCCTCAGAATTGGTTGCATTTCTTCGAGTTCGTCACTTATTATACAATTACTGCGACAGATTTCGGATGCAACTATTCTTAAACTTAGTGGGGAATTCTTACAATTAGACAAGCATATATATTCTTAAGGTAAGAGGGCCTTCATCGTACATTAAGAATATATTCTTGGCGCCTATTTAGGTTGCAAATATTCTTAAACTTAGTGGGAAATTATTAAAATTAGAATATCGTTTTTTCGGTGTCTGGGCATTTTGCAATTTACTTTACCTTTATACACTTGCTTGGTCAGTCGTTCATCTTTCATTCTTTCAAGATGTCCGAACCACCTTAGCTGATTTCGTTCCCATATGTCAACGAGTGTCTCCCCTGTACCACATTCTTTGAGGATTGTCTCGTTTCGTACTTCGTCCATCAGTGTTTTCCCGCATATTATGCGCAGAGGTTTCATGCCGATCGCGTTGATTTTACTCCTGTCCTTTTCTTGACAGGTCCATGTCTCGCTACCGTATAGTACAGTCGGTGCGAAAATAGAGTTATGTATGGCCATTTTAGCTTTTTTTGATATGTTTTTATTTGTGAGGATGGACCTTGCTCTACCGATAACCTGCTTACCCTTATTTATGCGTCTATCTAATTCCCCATCTATTTTTCCGTCGTTAGTGAATAGAATACCTAGATATACGTACTTGTCAACTTGTTCTAATTTCTCATCATTTATGACTATGTAGCATATTGTTTTCTCACTTTTTCCCTCAAACACCATGACTTTCGTTTTATTCACGTTAATTCTGAGGTCCATGTTCTTCATGCTTGTATTAAGTTTATTCAACATTCTTTGCAAGTCTTCGACTGATTCTGCCATAACAATCTTGTCATCCGCGAAAGCCAACCCACGTACCTTGACGGTTTCGAGATCAACACCTTTTTCGTCGAAGAGGGCAGTTCTAAGACACTTATCCATGAATATGATAAATAGCCACGAGGACATAACGCATCCTTGTTTCACGCCTTGCACAGTGATGCTAATAGACCGCGACTTTTTCAACTGCGCAAGCGTTGCGTTGGAAGGGGAAAGCCACGTTATTGGCCGTAATACGCGCGCTTCTTTTAAATGCTTCAAATTTACACAAATATGGTGACGAACTAAAAATAAGGAATAATGCTAGTTTTATTTTTAAGTCGAGATATTATGATAATTTATGTTAATATGGTTCACATATATTACTGCAATAACTATAAGAACCCTGATAATACAGTATTTTATTATTATTACTATGGAAAATGTAATGTACTTAATATCCCAGTAAAAAATCCCATTGTAATATTAAGTTTGTCTGAAAATGTAGTAAATTAATCGCCCCAAAGTTCAAAATTTTCAGATTTGAAAGAAAAAATATATTATTTTGACTAACGTACTTCACATGTTCTCAATCAGCTGTTACAGTTAGGTAAAGTTCACTGTATTTTTGCGTATGTTTTCCTTCCTTAAGATACAACGTTTAATGCACGGCTCTTATACTATACTATGACTTATAATGCAAATCTTTACAAGATTCTATTAACTTAAAAGTTTCGTATGAGACCTCCAAAATGTTTTTTATCACATTGTTTCTAATAAAGTTTTTCTCTCTATGAATACTCTATCAAATAAAAGATTCGATAACAGGTTTTTCCAAGTATAATTGTACATGGTACGGATCTATTCAAATATTGCGCATTTTTTTAACAGTTCACTCGGAATATGTATATAGTACTATATTAAATTAAATTCAAATTGCTTCAGATTCCTAACTTTTCAAGTAAAAATTTCCACCATAATAGATTAATTTTCAATTTAAAAAGGTCATTTTTCAACCAAAAATTGAATGGTTAAATTTTCAATTCAAAAAATTAGTGTTAAAAGAAAGAGATAAATTTTCAAATAAAATGATGGAATATTGAATTGGAATAAATACATTTTGAGTTTGAAGCAAATTTTTAACAAAAAAAACTAATTAAAAAAAAATCTTCACATATTCAAACAATGCGATGAATTTTTAACTCAAATTATTAATCTTCAAGTGGAATAGTTGAACTGCGAACCCCAAAATTGATTTATCAAATTTGAAAAATTTGAACTTCACGACAGTTCATTAACGATTTTTAGACAAACTTTGATATTTTAATCGGACATTTTATTAAATTACATTTCCCATAGTAACAATGATGAAATACTATATTATCATGAATCTTATAGTTATTGCAGTAACATATATGAACCATATTAACATAAATTATTATAATTTCTCGACTTAAAAGTAAAAATGAATTTGAAGCATTTAAAATAAGCGCGCGTATTACGGCCAATGACGAAACTTTCCCCTCCCAACGCGACGCTTGCGCAGTTGGAAAAGTCGCGGTCTATTAGCATCACTGGCCTTGCATAATATCGAACCATTCACTCTTTTTCCCATTTACCCTTACACTCGCCTTACTACCTGTATATATTGTTTTCATTGCTTGTAGGAGCCCTCGATTCACTCCATACTCTTTAAAGACTTCCCAAAGTTTACTTCTATTTACCGTGTCGAATGCTTTTTCTAGATCGATAAATGCACAGAAGACTTTCTTTCCTACTCTCAAACTTTTTTCTGCGACCTGTCTTAGGCTAAATATCTGATCCGTACATGATCTTTCTGGCATAAATCCACTTTGGACTTCCGATATTTTCTCTTCTGTAATTTCCGTTACCCTACGGATAAGTATTTTTGAGTATATTTTACTTAAGGTACTTAGTAGGCTGATACCTCTGTAATTACTGCAGTTGCTTTTATCTCCTTTTCTTTTGTATATTGGTACGATAATCGCTTTTCTCCAATCGTCTGGGACTTCTCCCGTTTCGATACATAAATTTATTAATTCGCACAACCTGTGAGGTATGTACTCGCCAACGTATTTAAGCATTTCAGCGCTAATATTGTCTATACCCGCAGCCTTACCGTTTTTCAAGTTCTTAATTATATCTCTGACCTCAGTGACACAGACTTTTTCAATTGGGTTTTCTAATGCATTATCTTCTATGTCGCAGTTTTGTTGTCCGATATTTTCACCTCCCAATAGTTCTTTGAAAGACTCTTTCAAAGCGTCTACTATTCCGTCTATATCATATAGCATTTCGCCTTTGCTGTTTCTCATGCTAGCAAACTCTGTACTTTTACTTTCCTTCAACTTTTTATATAATAGTTTCATAATTCCTTCAAAGCAGTTTTTTTATTTTGTTCTCTTCTTCTGTTCTGATTTTCTCTTTACTCTCTTTGACTAGTCGTTTAACTTTCCTATTTTTGTGTCTGTAATCATTTTTAAGTCTAGTTGTCTCCTCATCGCTAAGACCTGTAATGTTCAGCGTTTTATTGTGCGCTTCTTTCTTTTCTTTTTGGGCTGCCGCAATGTCATCGTTTCACCACGCATCGCCAGACTTTCTTCCTACAACCGCTATACCACATACTTCGGTCGCAGTTTTGACAATGACATCCCGTAATAAAGTCCACGCGCCCTCTATATCTTTATTGCTTATAAGCACTTCCCACGTTGCACTATCTATGCTTTCAGTTAACCTATTTTTAAACTCTGTTTGCACTTCTTGTCTCTGTAAATTTTCAATTTTTATTCGTGTTTCTTTCGTTTTCTTTGTTTTCTTTGTTCTCCATCCCCGCCCTAAGTTTATTTTGCAGACTGAAAGGTAATGATCAGAATTGCATTCGGAACCCCTCGTGACTCTAGTATCTTTAACTAGTTCTCTTAATCTTTCATCCGCAATAACAAAGTCAATTATGCTGTGGCTATTTCCTTTACGCCAGGTGTACATCTGGATCATTTTATGTCTAAACCAAGTATTTGTAATAAATAGGCCCTTTTCTAAGCATAAACTAACTAGCTTTTCCCCGTTATAATTTTTTCTTGTTGGATCTCCAAAATTACCTAGCACTCTTT
The DNA here is from genome assembly GCA_932178445.1 of Andricus quercusramuli. Classification (NCBI taxonomy): domain Eukaryota; kingdom Metazoa; phylum Arthropoda; class Insecta; order Hymenoptera; family Cynipidae; genus Andricus; species Andricus quercusramuli. The sequence goes on along the minus strand of CAKNXH010001839.1, from coordinate 312,683 downwards.
CTGTATCTGTATCCTGACGTTGGACATTGTTGAAACTTCATAAATCGGTACTGGTGGGTCATAGAAGGTTCATCAATGGGTCAATCGATGTGTCTCAAGGACGCGATCAAATACTTCACATGTAATATTGTCGTGTTTTGAATACCAAAAAAGTTTTTCCTATATAAACAGAATGAACCATTCTTTGAAACTTCATAAATCGGTACTGGTGGGGCATAAAAGGTTCACCAAGAGGTCAATCGATGCGTCTCAAGGACGCGAACGAATAATTCTGCACGTAATATTGTCGTGTTTTCAATATCACAACAGTTTCTCTTATATAAAGAGAATGAACCATTCTTTGAAACTTCATAAATCGGTACTGGTGGGTCATAAAAGGTTCACCGATAGGTCAATTGATGCGTCTCAAGGACGCGATCAAATACTTCACATGTAATATTGTCGTGTTTTGAATATCAAAAAAGTTCTTCCTGTATAAACAGAGTGAATAATTTGTTGAAACTTCATAAATCGGTACTGGTGGGTCATAAAAGGTTCGTCAATAGGTCAATCGATGCATCTCAAGGACGCGAACAAATTATCTGCAGGCAATATTGTCGTATTTTGAATATCAATAAAGTTTTTCTTATATAAACAGAATAAACCATTTTTTGAAACTTCATAAATCGGTACAGGTGGGTCATAAAAGTTTCAACAATAGGTCGATTGATAAACAAATCTCTAAACGCAAGAAAAAAACTACTTCTAAATGGTCGATCAAGCTCAAAATCCTATCAAACCTGGATATTAATTAGAGCTACACTTCATACAAATTCCATGATTCTAGCTCCTTCACCTTTCGAGAAACGGTGAACAGAAAAAAGATACACACAAACGGAAATTCAGACATTCAGAAAAAAAAATATTTTCGAGCTCCTGGGGTTGAATTATATCAGAATATGTCAAAAAAGTATTTTTGAAAATTTAGTATAAACCTCCCTCTATGAGGAAGCAATTATCGAAAGATTCTAAATTTTGTTTTAATTATAATGATTTTTCTTTGAAAATACCAATATTTAATGTCAAACGCCAACGTGACCCAACATTATTGAAAAATTATTATACATTTCTTGAATCTAGTGCTTTTGAATAAAACCGTACATTTCTGACGAAGAAAAACGAACGCAATCCGAAATTTATTAAGCTTTTAAATATTGTTGTATTATTAAAAAATCAATAAATTTAAATTACAATTTTAAAATTCTTGAAAAGCTTCTAAATTTTTTGTTCGAAATCTTCATTATTTGTTATACTTTCAAAACTTGTAGGAACAAAAAAAAAAGTAATAATAAAAAAATATCTTTGAAACGTATTCGAGTTTTTTGTAAAATTTTTTATTCTTGCAAAATAAAAAAATGTTGCTTTGTAATCTTCTTAATTCTTTTACGAAGTTTTAGAGAATCTTTTGAAATGTTTTTGAATGTTCTCGTAAAAATTGTTGTTTTTTTTTTCAAATAAAGAATTACTTGAAGTATTGCCAGCAATCCTAAAAATTTATTTTTATTCTCCAGGAACCTTTTGATATATTTGAAAAATTTTATTTCGAAATCTTCCAAAAATCTACATTTTGTTTCAAGTTTTTTTTGGCATTTTCTGTTATTTCTCTTAAACCCTTTAAAATCCTTCTAAAGCTTGGAAATTTTTTGTTCGAAATCTACAAAAATATATATTTTGATTAAAATAAAATTATTTTAGGAGCCTTCCAAAATTTCTGAAAATATTTTAAGCGTACTCGATTTCTTTTCCAAAATTTTGTAAACTTGCAGAATGAAAAAATGTTGCTTTGTCTTTCGAATTCTGTTATATTATCTGAGAAATCATTTGGAATCTTCTTAATATCTTCTTCTCAAATATTCTCTCAAAATCAATTTTTTATAACAATCACTTTAAATATTCCCAGGAATATTGAGAAAATGTTTTTAATATCTTGAAACTTTTCGAAATATTTAAAAAATTTCAGAATTTGATTTCAAAATCTTGAAAAATGTACATTTTTCATATTTTTTTACATATTTTATAATGTACAAATTTCTTTAAAAACTTTTGAATATCTTTTGAAACGAATCGAATTTTCCCTAAAATTTTGCAAAAATGCTTTGAAATATTTTTCGATATTGCTTCAAAATAAATTTCGTGAAATAGAGAATCATTTAAAATTTTCCAAGAAATCTTAAGAAAATTTTCTTCTTCTCTAGGAACATTTCAAAATTTTCCAAACAGCTTTAAAATTTTTGGTTTGAAATCTTCATTCTTTTTTATACTTCCAAAAATTGTATAAACAAAAGAAAAAATTATAACGAAAAAATATCTGAAACGTATTTGAATTTTTTGTAAAATTTTGTATTCTTGCAAAATAAAAAAATTTTGCTTTGCAATCTTCTTTATTCTTTTACGAAGTTTTAGAAAATCTTTTGAAATGTTTTTAAATATTCTAGTAAAAACTTATTTGTTCAAATAAAGAATTACTTCAAATATTCCCAGCAATCTTAAGAATTGATTTTCATTTTCCTGAAACCTTTCAATATATTTGAAAAATTTTATTTCGAAATCTTCCAGAAATTTACATTTTGTTTCAAGTTTTCTTGGCATGAAATAAAAAAATTCAGTAACCCGAATTTTCGAGAGACTACAAAATTAAAATAATTTTAAAAACCATGTTATTTTAAAAGCACCGAAGAAAATTTATACATTATTTTAAGATTTTTAATTTGAATCAGTAAATAGAAAAGTGCTTTTTCAGATATCTATTTAGAACTTTTAAAAATCTGTTTGGCCTCTGAAAATTATTACCAAAAGTTTTTGAGTTAAAACTTTATATTTTTTTAAAATCCATTCAAATTGAGAAGACTCATTTAATAATAAGAATAAGAATGGTTAGTTATCAACAATTAAAATATTTACATAAATGACATATGTATACAGTGTATACACTTTATAGTTCAATTTAAATATTAAAAATGCAGTTTTAAGTTTTTGTTAAGTTTATGAAAAATCTTTTCTTTTTATAAGTTTTTTTTCATACACAAACGAACGTCACGAATTTGTCAGCCTTTACAAAAATTGGACATTTAATGTTTTTAATGAAATATGACACTCCATCTTTTTTTAAATTGAATTATTGAATTTCTAATTAATAATTTATAATAATTATAATAATTAATAATAGTTATTGAATTATTGAATACATTATTTGGAAAATGTTGCAGAAAATCTTTCGATTAATTATGCAACATGTTTTATCAGTATGTAATTAGGGATTTCATCTCAGAACGTTGTGGCTTCATTAAATCTTGATATCCTGAATCGGCGAAAATCGATACTTAGGATGTAGTTCAGCATCGAAGGCTGTCGGGAAACTTTGATATTTGAGGATACAAAAATAGATATATATCATACGATATTAGTTTATATTTAATGATAATTGTGATTTTGATATTTTATAATTTTTCTAGAAACACTGAATATGCCATGAAGTATATTTTCATTGAATTAAAAAACCGTCAGCCAAAGTTAATTTCCAGTTTATAAGCTTCAGTTATCTTTCAGTCACAGTCACATATAAATCCGTGATCCGTAAAATCCAGTCCTCCATGAAACTCACGTGAATTTTTTACAAAAAAAAATTTCCTACAATTATGTTCATCTGAGACTGGGTGCATAATTATTTATAAATATACGCACCTAGTCATTTAGAATATTAAATCTGAAAAATTATTCATGTTACTTATTATTAGTATCATTTCAAAAGTGATATACTCTTGTCTAGAACGGCGGCTCCCATCCGAGAATAACCGATTCAAGCTCTGCTTAACTTCAATGATCATATGAGGGGCCTTACACAATTTCATTGTTTCATGTGATGACATTTTAATATTATTTTTATATTATTATATTGTCAAAGGTCAGTTTTCTGGTAAAAAACGCAGAATATTCTTATTTTCTGGAATTAATATATAAATAAATGTGAATTATTAACAATAATCTTCGGATTTATTCATTTACTTTTTTTCGCTTTTTCTTTCTTTTTCTGTTTCTTTTCCTTCATGAAATGCTTTATCGTTGATTTTCCAGTTATTAATTTTACAATTTCGATTAAAATATTTGATTTATTTCAACTGTGATGCCCAATTTAAATTTTATTTAACAAAGTAGTTTAGATTAGATTCAGATTTATTTTGAATTTATCAATTTTGAAAGTTTCCAGTTATAAGGCAATTAATTTTACACATTTTTAATACATTTAAACTGTGAAGGTTGACAATATTTAAAGTTCTGTTATGTTCAACGTTGAAACTAACAGTGCTTTTTTACATAAATAACTTTTTTTTTCAATCTATTCAAACACTTTGAAAGTCAATATTATTAGTTCAAAAATATTTGTGAAATTTCCATTTGAAAGCCCTAAATAGATCATTAAAATTTTCATAATTTTCGGTTCAAATATTCTAAATTGAAATATTTTAATTTTTAACAAACGAAATTGTCTGATAATTTGTTTTTAAATTCCTTTCAATCGTAGAATGTAGAATATGAAATAAAAAGATTGAATGGATGCGCAATTTTCAGTTTCCACGATTTTTAATCAAACCATTTTGAATTAAATGCCTTCAAAATGTATTCAAAACAATGAAAAAATAAGAAAAAACGTTCTCAAATTCAAGCCCTAGAAATGGAAGACAAAATTTTTTTTTTCTAATTTAAAAATATTTCAAAATATTAAGTATTTCAAACTCAACTTTCAAAAACAAAACATTTTTCAATTAAAAGGCCTAAAATATTTCGAACATCAGAATCGTATGTTCAACATTTAAAATTTTAAATTAATAATTTTCGAATTGTTTGATTTTCATTTCATATAATTTGGAATTGAAAAATTTCTGATAAAATTTTAATTTGATAAAACTTCAATTTGATAACTTTAATTTGATAAAATGTTAATTTGATAAAGTTGATTTGATTTCATTAATAACACTGATCATCTTTACATTACTTCAGTTTCATATTACTAATTCAAAAATATTTTCAAAATTTCAATTTGAATAATAATAGAAAATTAAAATTTTCATCATTTTCGGTCCAAATATTCTAAATTTCTAGATTTTAATTTTTAACAAACAAAATTGTCTGTTTCTTTTTTTTTAATTCCTTTAAATCGTAGAATGTAGAATATGAAAAAAAAAGATTTGATGCATGCGCAATTTTCAGTTTCCAGGATTTTTAATCAAACCATTTTGAATTAATTTTTTTCAAAATTTATTTAAAACTATGAAAAAAGAAGAAAATACTTTCCCAAATTCAAGCCCTAGAAATAAAAGTCAAAAATATTTTTTTTCTAATATAGAAATATTTCAAAGTATTAAGTATTTCAAAGTCAAGTTCAAAAAACAAAACAATTTTGAATTAAAAGGCATAAAATTGTGCAATTTCAAACATCAGAATCATAATTTCGAAATTTTCAATGAATAATTTCCGAATTGTTTGATTTTCATTTCAAATCATTCAAAATTGAAAAATATTTGATAACATTTTAATTTGACAACATTTTGATTCGATGAAATTCCAATTTGATAAAATTTTAATTTGATAAAATTTCAATTTGACAAAATTTTAATTTGATAAAATTTCAGTTTGAAATTTTCATAATTCTCGGTTCAAATATTCTAAATTGTTCGATTTTAATTTTTAACAAATAAAATTGTCTGTTTCTTTTTTTTTTTTAATTCCTTTCAATCGTAGAATGTAGAATATGAAATAAAAAGATTTGATAGATGCGCAATTTTCAGTTTCAAGGATTTGTAATCAAACCATTTTAAATTAAATGTCTTCAAAATTTATTGAAAAAAATGCAAAATGACAAAAAACTTTCTCAAATTCAAGCCCTGAAAATGAGAGTAAGAATGATTTTGAAAAATTTTTAAATTTTCCAAAATATTAAGTATTTGAAATTCATCTTGAAGAAAAAAAAACAATTTTGAATCGAAAGGCTTAGAATTGTGCAATTTCAAACATCAGAATCGTATTTTTTTTTAAAGTTTCAATTTTGAATTAATTGTTTTTGAATTGTCTAATTTTCATTTTATATCATTTAAGATTGAAAAATATTTGATAAAATTTGAATTTGATGAAATTTGAATTTGATAAAATTTTAATTTGATGAAATTTGAATTTGATAAAATTTTAATTTGATGAAATTTTAATTTGTTAAAGTTTCTGAATTATCGTACTGAATGCTATATTTTCAATTGGTCCCTTTCATAAATTTTAATTTTGCAATTAAAATCAAAATGGCTAAATTTGATGAGTATGCTTAACAATTCCAAAACTCTTTATTATTAAACGTTTTGATTTTTTTTCAATAATTCAAAATTTAAACTGGATCAGTATAAAAAAGTCTTGATATCGTCATTCTTCTTACCTAAAACTTTTTTTCAGTTTTGAATGAAGTCCGTATTCGTTCAATTTTTAAATTTCCGTTGCGGAAATTTGGTCAATTATAATGTTAAATTCTGATTATTTTATGTAATAATAATTTAGAATTCTGGAATTTCAGAAGCTTTGGCTTTAGAGCATTTTTTTTATTTTTCAATTTGAAATTGCCAAATTGCAATCACATCGAAATTGAAAATTATTTGAATGTGAGCATTCTCGATTTTAATTTATTCAATTTTCAACGCTTTTGATTAGAAATAATGAAATTTTAGTTTCCCTGCATTTTAAATGATCCAACTTTTAAAATTCTAATCTGAAAATACATTAATTTTTTAACATTTCAAGCTTGTCAATTCGAAAAATTGTATTCTGAATTTTTCAAATTTTTAATGCCTCTGATTGAAAATTGTTCTGTTTAAACAATTTTAATTTCAAATTATTCAATTTCAAACGCTTTCATTTATAATATATACAAATTCAATTTCTTTTCGATCCATTTGAAACATACTGTCCTTTTTCAAAATTTTACTCAATCTAAAATTATTTGATTTCAATTCCTTTCAATTCGAAATTATTAATGAATTGTTTCAAAAACCTTAAATACCAAATATTCAAAAACTTGTTCAAAAATTAATTCTTGAATTGCTTATACTTTTAGCGCTCGGTAGTAAAAACGATACTGCATATTACTAATGATTTCTATTTTTGAATTTTATAATTTTGATCACTTTCTGTTTGAAATCATGTTGTCTTGGAAGTTTTCCAAAAATTTTTATTGTTTCTTGTTTGAAAATTGTTTATAAACTTTCAATTAGTTTTATTGAAATTAATCAATTATTGTAATTATAAATACAATTATGTTTCAGTATGTCACATTTACCAGAGAACATTAAAATAATAACTATAAAGTAATAAACCGCAAATTTCCAGGGATTAATTTAGGTCCAGAGCAGGCATTCTCTAGGGTTGTTTCTGTCGAACGACCAAAATCGACGTTTCCATACAAGCGAAGACTGATTTATTACCCCCAATTGTGTTACACATACTTCTGCACTTTTCTATTTCGATTCCACTAGATTAGTTTCTGATCATGCCAAAAAAACTACCTTTAAAAAATTTATCTTTTTTCCTTATTATTTTTTCATATTGAAACGATTCATTACAATTTTTCTGGTGAAATAATAATAATTTCTATAACAATTTAATAAAGAAGTTTTCAAAGGTAGTATAAAAGAAAAATAATCATTTTCAATTGATAATATATAAAGTGCTTTGAAATTCATTTAAAAGCTTCGGAATTGTGGAACAAAATGTAATTATTTATTTGAAACTAAAATTTTCCAAATAAATATATTTGACGGTTTACTTATGTTTTTTAATTTAACTTATTAGTTGATAGGTTTTTTATTCTTTAATGATATGATGATATTTTCTATACCAATTTAATAAAGAAGTTTGCAAAGGTAGTATGAAAGAAAAATAATAATTTTTAATTGATTATAAAAGTGCTTTGAAATCGATTTTCAATCTTCGGAATCGTAGAACAAAATGAAATTATTAATTTGAAACTAATATTTTTCAAATAAATATATTTGACATTTTACTTACGTTTTTCAATTCAATTTATTAGTTGATAGGTTTTTTATTTTTTTCATGACTTAAAATGTTAGGAAAAAAAGGAAAACCTCAATCTTCTTGACGTCTGTTATTAGTTTTTCTAGAAATAATGTAATTCATCAAATTTATCACAAATAAAATTTTCAAATGAAATCAAAGGATGAGTCTCTAATATTTCAGTTAATTTTTTTAAAAAAAGGTCAGAATGATTGTAAATATTATAAAAGTACATTTTGCTTTTTTATTAGTTTTCATTTAATCATTTTATAATTTTAAACTCAAATCGTTCGAAATTGAACAACTTTGATATGAAAGAATTTAAAGAAGAATAACTTTGTATCAAAATGTTCAAAATGGTTTAGTTTAATTTAGAAATTTATCAAAATTGAATCATTTTAATATAATTGTATTTCATGGTTGAAAATAAATTAAATCCAATTCGCGGTTTCATACTTTTGAATTCACATTAGTACAATATTGTAGACTTTCATTATTTGGAACTGTCAGCCTAAATAAATAAAATTTATGTTAATTTTTTTAATATAAAAAATCTCTGAACAAATTGATCTCAAAAACGTAAAAATCATGACAAATAGCTTCCAAATTTAAATGTTCTCTAATTCAATTGTTTAAAAATAATTATATTTTATGGTTGAAGAAATATTCAAAAGCAATGGATAGTGGAATAATTATTTTTAATATATGTCCACGATATCATGGTTTTGATTTTTATTTATTTTTTTTTAAATTTACATTAGTACACTATTCTAGCCTTTCAATATTTCGAACTAAAGGTATCAATAATGATGATTAATAATTCCTGACAATAATTCCTGATGTTGATTTTTTAATTATTTAAAATTTCTGAATGATTGATCCCAAATACGAAAAAATCGTTGCAAATATTTTTCAAATTTAAATCATTAAAAAGTGTAGAAAATGAAAGGACAGCGTGCTTTTCAGCTTGAATGAACGTTTGAAATTGAACAATAAAAAATCAAAAACTTTAAATTATTAAATAAATCTCAATTCAAAGCCTTCGATGTTAGACATCTTATAAACGATGAATACTTAAAATTGTATATTTTCAAAAAATCGGATGTTATAAAAATGGATACATTTTTATTCCCACGTGAAGATTCGACATTTTAGTTTAATATTTATCTCTTTGGTCGTAAATCAATGTATTTTGATGATAATTTGCTTTTTTTTTGGTGAACATTTAATATTTTTGGTTGAAAATTCACCTCTTGGGTTCAAAATTAAACTATTTTTTTGGCAATTTATTCATTTTGTTGAAAGTTAATTTCTTTGTAGAAAATTGAATACTTGATTGGAAAATCTTGTATTTTGTTGAAAGTTTATTTGTTTTGGTGAAATATTAATCTTCTTGTTTGAAAACTAACTTTTCATTTCAATTTCAATTACTTTGTTGAAATTAGAATTAGATTTTATAAATTTATTTATTTAGGTTGAAGATTCATAATTTTAGTTAATAATTCATCTCTTCCGTTGCAAATTTAACTTTTTTGTTAAACACTTTTTTCTTTATTGATGTTAAAAATCAATTCTTGTACCTAAAAATCCAACTGTTCCAGTTCAATATTCATCCTTTATTCAAATATTTACTTATTTCTTTGAAGATTTAATTATTTTTTTGCAAATTCGTTTTTTCAGTTAAAAATATTTTCTCCAAAATTTAATTTTATTTTTGTTGCAAATCAAAACTAAAAACTTGATTATTGCATTTTTGGTTGAAATGTCTCCTTTTTTTGAAATTGTATATATTTTGTTGAAAATGCGTCTTTTTCTGTAGAGAATTAATCTTCTTGGTTGAAAACTGAGCTTTTTTTATTTCAATTTCAATTACTTGGTTGAAATTGGAATTAGATTTTTAAAATTTATTTATTTTTGTTGAAGATTCATCATTTTAGTTAAAAATTCATATCTTTCGTTGCAAATTTAACTGTTTCGTTGCAAATTTAACCGTTTTGTTGAAAATTTTTTTCGTTACTGATGTTGAAAATCAATTCTTGTGCCTAAAAATTTAACTGTTCCAGTTAGGCATTCATTTTCTTACTTCAATATTTATTTATTTCTACGAAAATTTAATTATTTTTTTGCAAATTCATTTTTCAGTTAAAAATTGATTTTTTAAATATTTATCTATTTCGCTGTAAACTTAAATATTTTCTCAAAAATTTGATTTTATTTTTATTGCAAATCAAAACTAAAAACTTGAGTATTGCATTTTTGGTTAAAATTTATATTTTTTTTTAAATTTCATATGTTTTGTTGAAAAGGCGTCTTTTTCGATAGAGAATTAATATTCTTGGTTGAAAACTGAGCTTTTTTTTTATTTCAACTTCAATTACTTGGTTGAAATTGGAATTAGATTTTGAAAATTTATTTTGGTTGAAGATTCATCATTTTAGTTAAAAAACCATCTCTTTCGTTGCAAATTTAACTTTTTTGTTGAACATTTTTTTCT
>CAKNXH010001839.1:264579-300114 GCA_932178445.1 Andricus quercusramuli | reverse complement strand
TTTTTCAAATTCATCTTCGTCATTCTCTTCTGCAAAATATATACACTCTTTATCCTATTTCTCTTATTCCTCCTCTTCCTAAACTTCTTCCTCTTCTTCCTCAACTTTGTCCACTTCAGTTTCTTCTGGTGAAGTTCATATACTCTATATCATTCCCCACATATTTTTCTACTTTCTCTTTTTCCTTTTGCAAAATATACCAATCCTCCTCATCCCTGTCGTCAAACTTCTCCTATAACTTGCCTAGCTTCCCTCTTCTTCTTTTTCAAATTCATCTTCATCCGCCTCTTCTGCAAAATATATACACTCTTTATCCTGTTTCTCTTATTCTTCCTCTTCATAAACTTCTTCCTCTTCAACCTCTCATTACAAAAAAACATATGCTCTTTATTCTTTTCTCTATTTTTCTCTTTTGCCTGAACTTCCTCCTCCTTATCTTCTCCCTCCAAAAAATAAATCGATTTTATCCTAATTCTAGTTTTTCTATTTCCTTCCAACTTCCTTCTCTTCAACCTCTCTATGAAAAAATTGTCTACCTTCTTTTTCGCCTTCAAAGAGTTATAATCTCTGGTTCTTTATCTATCCCTTTCTATTTTTTCTGTGGACTTTTAGTCCCAATGGTATTTTCTTTGGAAATTATTTCTCTTGAATATAATTCCTTGTCTTCCAAAGCTAAGATTCTTACTCTCTCTTTATTTACACTTTCACTAAAATTCTCCCTTGTTTCTTGTTACACTTCCCTTAATCTCATTTTTCTCTATTTACTTCTTTATCCAATATCCATTTAATTATCACTCTTCGCCCTTTCGTTCTTGTTACGACTATTAAAAATTATTAAAAATCATAAGTTATGCATACATGAAAATTTCCTTATCTCTCTTCTAGATTCAAAAATGCTTAACTATAACAGTGAAAATTTCTCCTTTTTCCACTCACATAATCAGCTTGATTTCAATTCACTTCACTTTTAATTTCTTCACTTCATCATCCATTTTTTTAAGTCAAAGAAAAATTTTCCTTCATAAAATTGTGTCACGCTCAGAGTAAATAAGAAATTCCAATTAAAGGTTGAATGCCAGCAAATTGAAAGGATTGAGAATTAAACGCCCTTAAATAAAAAATTTCATTTTGTTAGCAAGCAATTTGTGATAACGAACTTTTTATCGCCCTGAAAAGAAAATTTGCTCTTTCTTCTCATTAATTTTCATATTCACGAGTTCGCTTCAAGTCATCCTATCGCGAAAGATTTAGAAGCTAAAAATAGGTAACTAATGGAATCGAGTTAAACTCAACGAGTTGGCAAACAGGTCGGAAATTGAATCAATGCCGCGTGTACATACGTGTATAGGTTAGTGCGTTCATTGATAAAGTGTTGAAGCCACTTGTAGACTTTCAAAAAAAAAAAAAAAAAAACTAATTATTTGCAGCAAGTCATGGAAATGAAGGTCAAAATAAAAAATTTGATAATTCTTTTTGAAACGTTTTGGTCACTGTTTTGGATCCTCATCAGTCAGTAAAAAAATTTTCAGGTCTGTAAAAAACATACAAATGATGTAAAAAAAAATTATTATAAAACAGAAGGAAGAATAATTATTGAAAATTTAAATATTGGAATATGAATGATGAAGTTGTCAACAAATAAGTTGATTTTTTAACCAAATTGTTGAGTTTGAAACCTACAAAGATGAATTTTCAACTGTATAATCGAATTTTAAAGGGAAAAGATTAAACTTCAACTAAAAACAGTTGAATTTTCGATGAAATAATTGAATTTTTTGGAAGATAGTTTAATTCTTAATAGAAACGGTGAATTTTAAATCCAAAAGGACGAATTTTTTGTCGAAATAGGCGAATGTTCAACAATAAAGTTGAATTTGCAACTAAAGCTTTAACCAAAAATAGTTGAATTTTCAACACGAAAATTGGAATTAGCGACAAAAAAAAGAATTCTCAACGAAAAATTACATAGCTGTTATTTCAACAACACAAAAAAAAAGAAATTTCAACAAAATAGTTAAATTTTCAACCAAAGACTTGAATTGAAAATTGATGAATACTCAACCAAAACAAGGAATTTTCAACAAAGAAAATTAATTTTCTACCAAAAAATGACCAATTTCCAACAAAATAAACCAATTTTCAAACTTATAATAACATAGATTTTCAATAAAAAAAAATTAATTTTCGTAGAAAAAATAAGAATTTTTAACAAAATAGTTAAGTCTTCAATCAATACAATAAATTTGAAGAAAAGTAGTTTAATTTGCAATCAAGTAGTTAAATTTTCAATTAGGAAGATTTTTAATTTCTACCAAAAAAGATCAATTTACTGAAAAAAATGTGAATTTTCAACCAAAACTGGAATAGATTCAGCAATTCAGCAAAAAAAAAAAAAATAAATAATTTTAATGAAAAAAAATATATTGTTTACAGAATAGTTTAATTTTCGACAAATAAAATTAATTTTATAAATAATCAGTTCTATGTTTAACCGAAAGGTTTAATTTTAAACCAAAAAAGGTGAATTTTTAATGAAAAATTTAATAGTAGAATTTTCCACTAAAAACGATCAATTTTCAATCTAAAATGGAATCGTTGAATTTTCAATTGAAAAAATTAACTTTCATACAAAAAAAAATTTTGAACAAAAAAGTTCAATTTTCAGCCAATAAGATGATTTTTTATTAAAATTTTTCTAGACTCCAACTAAGTAATTGAATTTTTAATACAGAGAATCAATTTTCAAATAAAAAAGAGATGTATTTACAACAAAAAAACGAATTTTCAATAAAATGGTTAAATTTTTAACCTTTAACCAAATAGTTTAACTTTCAACCTACAACGATGAATTCTTAACCAAAGCGACAAATTTTCAACAAAGAAAATTAATTTCCTACCTGAAAGACAAATTTTCAACAAAATACACCAATTTACAGACGAATAATTCAATTTTCAACTAAAAATGATTAATTTTTAGTAAAATAGATTTGAACTAAATAGCTGAATTTTGAACCGAAGAGAGGAATTTTCAACTGAAATGATGAATCTGCCATTCTGCAACCAAAGAATAAACCGAAGAGACAATTTCCTAATCAAAAAGACGAATTTTCAACCAATAAAGATTTTTCAGCCAAGACAGGAAAAAAATTCAAAGAAACGTTTCAACATTCAAGCCAAAAGACAGTATTTTGAACCAGAAAATATTAATTTTCAACAAAAAAGTGAATTCGTAACAAAAAAATTGCAGTTTTGATCAAAAGAGAGAAAATTTCCACCAACAGGATTACTTTTCTACCAATAAAGACCAATTTTTGACTTAAAAAAAGATTAAATTGCATCAAAAAAAAATGGGAAACTTACATTCCTAGGTTAACAAATTAATTTTAAATGAGAAAAAAAAAATATTTTCTGCAAAATATTTAAATTTCTAGTCGAAGAGATCAACCCTCAAACAAATATATTTTTATCAGAGTGTTTCAAGTTTTACCCAAGTTATTGAATTTTCAATTTAAAAAATATCAATTTTCAGTCAAAAATAGTTCTTAAATATCTTTGAAATGTATTCGAATTTCGTATAAAATTTTGTATTCTTGCAAAGTAAACTATTTTTGCTTTATCTTCTCAAATCTTTCACGAAATTCAAGGAAATCTTTTCAAATATTTTTAAATATTCTTGTAAAAATTGATTTTTCAAAATAAATAATTACTTCAAATATTCCCAGGAATCTTAAGATCTTCTTTATTTTCGTGAAACCTTTTAATATATTTGAAAAATTTTTTAAAATTATTTTGAAATCTTTAAAAAATCTTCTTTTTATTTCAAGCTTTCTTGACATTTTCTGTTATTTCTACCTTAAAAAGAGTCCAGCACTGCTCATATGGGTAATATTTTTCTTTCTCTGACGTGAATACGATAAAAATCACTTTTCTCTGTTATTATAATAGAATGGAAGGAAGATCCATCCCCCCTGATGAGGAAAAAATTACTTGATTTCGTTTCCCTTAATTTGATTGTTTTTACATTCTTTTGTCTCGTCCTCATCTGGTTCATTTTATATTCTAATTTCGTTCTGTGTGAAAGAGAAATCGCTAGAACGCTATAGACAAATTTAAAAGGTGCTGGAAATGCAGCTTTGGTTTTACGATTTTTCGTCTAATCTAAAGGGACTACAAAATCTCCCTGAATGGGAGACCTTGTGGTGGTTTGAATACCAAGTAGTTGAACGTGGGTTAGCGAATTCGAAATGCAACGTAACGTTAGAACTCTGGTTTTGCAAATTCTGCTCTGAGGGTTATCTGGAACAAGTGCTTTCAATCCACAGGGAATCTATCAAAGGACTCAATTTTAGAGGTTTACTGAAACTGATAGTTGAAAATTTTATAGGAGAATATTCTTAATTTAGGAAAGTACTCGTAGAAATTTAATCGTCACTAATATCATCAATTATTTCATCAACTATTTTGAATTAGTATTTATTTTTCAGGTTTATTTGTTAATTTGTTTCTAAGGTAATATAAATATCATTTTTCTAAGAGTCTTGGGAAAATTTAAAAGGATTTCTAGAAATTTCAGATATATCTCAAACCAATATTCCAACAACATAGTTAATTTAGAAGCGAATAAATGAATTTTCAACCAAAGCAGATTAATTTTCAAACAGCTGTATTTTTAACACAAAAAGATTCACTGCTTTCCTGAATAAACGAATTTTCTACAAAAAAATTTCACCTTTTCAACTCAAAATTTTAATTTTGTACCAAAAAGTTTATTTTTAACTAAACAGTTCAATTTTTAAGAATTTTTGTTTTGCAACAAGATCTTTTCCTTTCGCTTCGCTGGGAATCGAACCACAGAACTACTGATTTCCGGTCAGGTGCTGTTCCATTAAGCTACTAGAGACTTCAAGAGAAGAAACTTTTTTTCAGAAATACACGCATTGTTTTGCTAAAAAGTACAAATCAAAATTTTCAAGGAATCTGTATTATCGTTAGAGAATGACAGAAAATATTTTACCTCTTTTCAGACTATAGATGGAGCTATGACAGAAAACTACTGATTTTAAAATTCTTTTAAATAATTTTTCTTTCAAAGCTCCATTCAATCTGAAAAGACGGTGAATATTTTCTGTTATTCTCCAATGATGATACATATTCCTTGAAAAAAGTGGTTTGCACCATCTAGCAAAATAATGCGTGTATTTCTGAAAAAAGTTTCTTCTCTCGATTTCTCTAGTAGCTTAATGGGAGAGCAACAGACCGGGAATCAGTAATTCTGTGGTTCGATTTCCAGCAGAGCAAAAGGAGAAGTTCTTTTTTCAGAAAAAAATTCTTTGAAATAATTTTTCATCCATAGCTCCATCTAGTCTGAAAATACGTTAAGTATTTTCTTTTATTCTCTGATGATAATACAGATTCCTTTAAAAAGTTCAATTTTCAACAAAAAATGTATAAGCTGACATTTCTATAAAAAAGATTAATTTTTGAAGAAAAAACAAATTTAATTCATGCAAATAAAACGAACGTTCAACAAAATAATTGAAAAGTCGCCAAAACATATTAATTTCCAACTAAAAAGATGAATTTAATTTCAAAAAGATTAACTTTCTACATGAAAAGACGAATTTCCAAAAAATAGTTACATTTTCAACCAAAGTGATGACTCTCAGACTAAAATTATGATTCTTCAACCAAAATTTTGTTCAAATCAGCAAAAGTTAAAATTATTGAATAATATTTGAGTCCTCAACGAAATCTTCAAAAAAGCATTTTTACCTTACAGAATTTTACAAATGTTTATGAAAAATTCGAGTCAGTTTGAAATATATTCAGGACTTGCGAATGTTTGAAAAAAATTTGAAAATATTTCATTAATTTTTTAGAATTTTTCAAAGTTTTGAAATATTTTTTGATCTTCTTCAAACTTGTCAAATTCCTGAATATATTTTATACTGACTCGAGTTACATATTCCTAAAATTGCCTTAATTTCTTCCAGATTATTTTTTTTCAATTTGTTTAATCCTTTGAAATTGTATAATATTTTTTTTAACAATCTCTTGAAATTAATTGTTTTCAATGAAAAATCACATTATCTTTTTCTAGGAATCTGATGAAAGTCTTTGTATTATCCTGAGACTTGTAAAAATCCTTGAGAAGCTTGAAAATTTTATTCAAAATCCACAAAAATCTACATTTTGTTTACAATTTTTTGGAATCTTGTCAATTTTGAAATTACTTTTGAAATTTCTTCAAGACTTTAAAAAGTCCTAAAAAATCAATTAACTGCTAAAAATTCATCTTTTTGGTCGAATTCATTCGTTTTATTTTATTAAAATATTTTTTTGTTGAAATATCAACTATTAAGTTTTTCATTGATAATTTATTCCTTTGGTTAAATTCGACTGCTTTTTATTCAAAATTAGAATCTATTCTGGTTTGAAGTATCAAAGCTATTATAATTTTCATTGAGAATTAATTTTTTTTGATTGAAAATTCAACTAGATTAATTTAAAAAAAAGTTTCTACGAACAAAAATGAATTCTTCATCCAAAAAAGACAAAATTTGTCAACCAAAAGGGATATATTTTTAACGAAATAGTTGAATTCTTTACCCAATAATTGAATTTTTATTCAAGAAAGATGAAATTTTTAATAAAACAGATGAATTTTTATCGAAAGGAAAGGAAAATTTTTTTTTAAAGTTGAACTTTCATCCAGAAAAGCTTTCAGCTCATATTTTAACACCAAAATATGAATTTTAAGTAAATTTTCTACGAAATAGTTAAATTTTCAACAAAACAGTGGAATTTTTAATCAAATGTATGACTTCTTAACTAAATAGTTTTATTTTTAAACAAACGGTTGCATTTTTATCCAAGAAAGATGAAATTTCTCTTAAAACTGATGAATTTTTAATTTGAAAAACATTACAAATTTGCAAAAAAAAAATTTGAATTTTCGTCCAGGAAAATTTTCAGTTTCCTTTTCAACACCAAAATATTAAATTTAACCAAAAAGCGAATTTTCCACAAAATAGTTGAATTTTCAATAGAAAAAAAAAAATATCAGCATTTTCAACCAAAAAGTATGAATTTTTAACAAAATTGTTGAATTTCAAACAGTTGAATTTTTATCCAAGAAAAATGTAATTTCTGCTAAAGTAGGTGAATTTTGAAATCAGAAAGACAAATTTTCAAAAAAATGCAACCAAACAATAAAATTTATAACTAAAAAGGTAGTCTTCAGGAGAAATTTTTTGCGAATTTTCAAAAATGACTTACATGAATCCGAACAGTTCCTTTTCTCTTTTATGCCAAACGATTCTGCAGATCATTATTAGTTCGATGAAAACGGAAAATTAGAAGCCTTTATAACACAGGTAGCCTCATCGATTCCCTGTCGGAGAAACCCACGGAGGCGAAACCTGAAGAGTTCCTCGTTAATCCAGGGTCTCCAGAGATTTCATAGAAATAAAATTGAGATTCCTCTCACTGCTGTCTTTGCTCAACTTTTAAGTACGATTCGAGTTTTTACGAGAGTCTTCAGACATTAAATTCTTCAAAGACAAAAATACATGATAGATTGGACTTTGACTCAATCTGAATATTGAGTCTATCAAAACCCATAGTAGAGCAGAATTTTAAACTTTAGCATCCATGAAACCCGAATTTATATAGGGGCTGTTCAAAAAATATGTCACACAAGTGAATTAGAATTTTTGGAATGACATCGAAAAAATCAAAATTAATGATTTTATTCTACAAGTAACATTTTTTTAGACCTTGGTATACATACTATAGTTTTATAGCGAGGTATACACACTGGGTTAGGTTCACCCGGCAAACTTAAACAGCTCATATCTTCGTTCCTAATTGAACAATTTTGCCTCCTTTTTTCTGGTTTTATAAAGAAAAGCCTCAAGGATTGAACAGTATGGGTTCGGAAGTGATAAATATGAAAAAATATATACATATTTTTAAATAAACAAAGACATCTTGAAAATTTTTGTGAAAAAAAATCAAGTTTTTTCTAAAAGGCTGTTGTTGGCATAAAAATCAAGATAAATAGGCTCAAGTACTGATAAATGGAAAGTTGAAGATTTGTATTTTAAAACTGTGTTTTCGGTTTTTCCATATGTTCTGAAAAACATATTTGTTTAGTAATTCGAAATAGCTTTATAAACGCGGCCAATTTTCGCACGCATAAGCTTTTTGATGAAGTAGCTGCAAAAAATAGACCATTATTATTGATATTTTTGATGAAAGAATGTCATAGCGTCGTGAGACGCACGTGAGTGTAAATTAGTCAGCGGATGAAAAATTTACGCTGGGAGACATGATCGTCACGTACGCATACACACACAAACAATACACTCAGACACAAGTTAGATCTTTCACTTTCAACATAAGCTGTGAACACTACAAATATAAAATTAAAATAACATTTACTTACATTTTGATTTTTCTGTGTTTCTGGATTTTGTAACAGCATATACACACTGGGTGAAAAATACCCGAAGAGAAAGTTTCGAAGTGCGTTCTTCGGCGGTTTTCCAGACTCTGAAGCTGGTAAGGCAGCTCTGCGAAGTACTGGCTTATAACTTTTTTCCCCACCTTGGTATATACCCAGACTTCTTCCTGTTTCGAAATAACAGATCTTGTAAGATTGCGCCGGGTTAGCGTAACCCAGTGTGTATATCAAGGGTTAAAGAATCCCCCTTCTCTCCCCTGTTTTAAAGAAATTTTCTCCCTTTTTCTCGTTTCCTTTCCTATATGATTACTGAATTAAAAGCGGTCAATCAGAAAATCGAACAATTTTGTTCAATATTTTTTTTTTAATTAATTTTTTTTCATAGAAACTTAAATATTGTAGTTTTGTTCGGAAATTGATCGCTTTTAATTGAAAATTCAAATTCTATTTTTTTCATTGAAAGGCGATCTTTTTTTTTGGTTGAAAATTCAACTACTTGGTTGAAAGTTAGACTAACTTGTGGAACATTGATTTTATTGGTTAAATTTTTTTTTGGTTAAAAATTCTTTTTTGGTTAAAAATATTTTTTTTAGCTGAAAATTTAAATATTTCATTATTGGTTTGAAATTCATTGTTTTTGGTTGCAAATTCTACAATGAGATTGAAAATGTAGAAATTTTTTCTTCGGTTAAGAATTAATTTTTCAACTTCAAAACTTTTCCATTTTTGATTACAAATTTATCACTTTAGTTTAAAATTTAACTATTTGGTTATTCGACTGCTCAACTGAAAATTCGTGCTTTAGGGTGGAAAAATCTATTATTTGATTGAAAAGTTACTTCCTAATTGAAAATTCATATTTTTGGGTTGAAAATTTCACTATTTTCAAAGAAATAGCCATTTTACTTTCGAAATTCCACAATTCATTTTACATTTTTTCTCACTCTTGAATCAAGAATATTTTCTTATCGGATTCGACTATTTTGTTGAAAATGAAACTGTTCATGGTTGAAGTTCATTCCTTTTTGTTTAAAAATTCGATCATTTGGTTTAAAATTTTTCTTTCTAGGTTAAAAATTGATCTAATTGGTTGAAAAAGTCCTTTAGTTTTTTTGTTTATTTAAAATTCAACTATTTGTCAAAAAATTAATCTTTTTGGTTCAAAAGTACCCTATTTTCTGAAAAATTCGCCATCCAACCTAAAAATTCAACTAATTTGCTGAAAATTTATTTTTTGTTTGTTAAATTCAATCGTTTCTTTGTTATTAAAATGCTTTTTGGTTGAAATATCAACTATTATGTTTTTCGTTCAGAATTTATCTTTTTGGTTAAACTAAACTGTTTTTAAATCAAAATTGAAATATTTTCTTGTTTGAAGTATCGAAGCTGTTATAATTTTCATTGAGGATTAATCTTCTTTTATTGAAAATTCAACTAGATGTTTCAAACTTTAAATTCTTTGTTGAAAATTCATTTTTTGAAAAGAATAATTATTTTCGTGGAAAATTCAACTCTATTGTTAATAATTATATCATTTCGTTGAAGACTCAACTATTTTGTCGGAAATTTAATTATTTTATTGAAAGTTGAACTCTTTTGTTGATCATTCATCTTTTTGGATAGGAAATTCATCACTTAGAATTGAAAATTCAAATGTCTTCTGAAAATTCGTCTTTTTCGATTGAAAATTCATCTTTTTTGTATTAAAAATTAATCTTTTTTGGCTAGAAAAGCTATGGGTTGAAACTTTGACTATCTTCTAAAGAAAAATTTTTTTTTGAGCTGAAGATTCGACAATTCGATTAAAAATGCAACTTTTTGTGTTGAAAGGTTATTTTTTGTTCTAAACATTCGACTTAAAAGATCAAATATTTGGTTGTAAATGCAACTATTTGGTCCAAAATTATATTTCTCTTTTAATAAAAAAATCAATCTTCTCTGGTTGAAAATTGAACTATATTGTTCAGAATGCTGTATGTTTCGAATTGAAGTCTTAAGCGTAATTAACAAAATTAAATTTTCTTTTATCCGCCAAATTATTATAATATATTTTTTAATTTATTGAAATAAAATTCAGAGTTAATTAACATCTGAATTTACACAAATTACTGTAAAAATGTAGAACAGATAAAAAAGATTTTTCGTTAGTACTCTGGTAGACTTTAATTTATTCCAAGCATCTTCCGTCCTTACAATTTATAGTTGCAGCTGCTGCATAGCTGAAAACTTCAAGAACTTTCAACAGCGAAAAAATATTTCTGTAGTGCTGCTAATGGCATTAAAAGTTTGAATGAAAGTTTCCAAGTTTGCTTTTGATTCTGAAAAGAAATTAAGCTTGAGTTATATAATCTGTAGAGGATTGTTCCAGATTTTGAACTACCTTGAATATTATCCTGAAAAATTGGCAATTGTTTCGACACATAATTTTCTAGCAGTTTTTGAAATTTTACCTTCAAAGATTTTTTAAACAAAATCAAGTTTTCCTCAAATTGGAAATATTACGAATGTCAATCATCAAAATTTCATAATTCCATATTTTAAAACGTCAAATTTCTAACTTTTGATCGTGAATTGTCAAAAATTAAGAATCATCAATTTCAAAATTTACAATGTAAAGTTTTACAATTTGTAGGAATAGAAATTCGTAAATTTGGATGATTTTGAATATGAGAAGCCACGTTTTCAATTGCCCAATTTTATGAATTAATTTAAAAGTTTTAAATTGAAAATTCCTCAATTTTAAAGAGGTATAAATGACAATTTTTAAATTGTGTCAAGAGTTTTCATTTCTAAAGTTTGCAAATTGATGAAATTTCGAATGTAAGTCATGAAAATTACGGATTTTTGCATTATAGCGCTTGAAACTTGCATAACTTTTAATTATAAATTTTCAAAATTAAAAACTCTTTAAGTTTAAAGATTTAAATTCCAAGTATGGGTATGTCATTGTAAGCATTTTTTTGGAATATTTCAATTTAAAATATTTAAAATGGAATATTCTTCAATTTTAACAGTTTGCATTTTACATTTCCTTAATTTTGAATTTTGAAATCGTTTGGACGGAAAACATTAAAAGATATTGAGTTCTCAAAATTGAAGTGCTACATAACTTCAAGCTGCACAAAAAAATTTAATTTTTTCAAAAATTATTTTGCCAATCGTTTGAACATCGTTTGAACGCGTTTGAAAGATCAATTTTGATGTTTGGACGTCGAAATTGTGTGAGTTACCGAATAAAAAAGTAATTAGCACCATACTCATGAGGGGTGCCTTCTCAAGTAGTAATGACCTTCTTTGGTCAGCCGTGTTCTTAAATTTAATGTAATGAATCAGACATCTTGACAACAAAATTTTCAAGAAATAAAATTTTTGGAACACATGCATGGCTTCAACCTTTTTCATTTCTATGAAGTGGGGCTAAAATTCTACTTTTCAGGAGTAAAAAGTAACTTTATACGCAAATGATAAAACATTACATATCATCAGTGAGAACGCATTTTGCTATAATCGAGCCCCTCACTGCGAGAACTGTCACCGAAAATTCCCAAAAATTTTGAAAATTTTTGAATTATTCAAATTTTCATATTTCAAAATTTCCAAAATTTCTAAGATATCAAAAATGTCTTAAATGTTCGATATTTGTAAAATCATCCAAATTTCTGTATTTCATAAAATGTTAAAAATGTCTATAATTATAAAAATAAAAAAAAGTATCAACATTTTTGAATTTTATAAAATGTTCAGATTTTATAAAATTCTCTGAATTTCCGAAAAAAATTTTAATTTTTCAAATTTTGAACTTATTTCAGTGCTTGAGATAATGCGCATGTGTCCAACTGGATTATTACCAACAAATCCAGTATACTACTCTAATATGTCATTTTGTTTTTGAAAAAAAGTATGCTATGAGTCAAGAGGAAAAGTTATTTCTATTTTTGTATGAATTTAG
The DNA here is from genome assembly GCA_932178445.1 of Andricus quercusramuli. NCBI lineage: Eukaryota > Metazoa > Arthropoda > Insecta > Hymenoptera > Cynipidae > Andricus > Andricus quercusramuli. The sequence continues at coordinate 287,698 of CAKNXH010001839.1, read as the reverse complement.
GAAATTTTGAAAGGTTTAAAAATATTGAAAATACATCGTAAATATAAACAATGAAAAATTTTGAAAACATCAGAACTTTTAAAAATTTGAGAGTTTTAGGGAAATTTGAGAAATTTTGGTAATTTCAGAAAAATAGAACATTTTAGAAATTTCGATAATTTGACCACTTTTTTATAATTTCTAAAAAATTTTATCATTTTTGAAATTTTGAAAAATTTGGATACTTCAGACATTTTGCAAATTTTAAAAATTTCAGAAATTTTAGTAATTTTATAAGTTTCAGAAATTTTGGTAATTTTATAAATTTCGGAAACTAGAGACGTCTTCATAATTTTAGAGATGTTGACAATTTTCCAAATTTGAAACATTTGAGAAATTTTGTTAATTTAAAAAATTTCCGAAATTTTGATGATTTCGGAAATTTGAATAATTAAAGAAATTTAACATTCTTGGAAAACATTGAAAATTTTAGAAATGTTGATAATTTCAGAGATTTGAACAATTGTAGAATTTTATAAAATTTGAAACATTTTACAATTTTTAGAAATTGGGATAACTCAACATTTTTTTAACATTTTGGAAATTAGGATAATTTTAGACATCTGAATAATTTCGGAAATTTAAAAAAATTTGGACCTTTTCGAGCATTTTGAAAATTTTAAAAATTTGGATATTTAACATTTTTTTGAATATTTCAGAATTTATGATAATTTTAGAAATTTAAAAAAAATATAAAAATATTAGAAATCCGGATAAGTTTAAAAAAATGAACATTTTAGAAATTTTGAAAAATTTGAACATTTATAAAATTCAGAAATTTTATAATCTTTACAATTTTAGAAATTTTCAACAACTTGGTAATTTTGAAAATATACGAAAATTTAGATAATCTAAAAATTTTCCAAAATTTTTGGAAATTTCTAGTACCATAGTTTTCGCGCGGGAACGAAAAATGAATTTGATTTTTTGAATTTTTTTTTGTCAGAATGTCTGATTCATCATATTACATTTATGGACACGGCTGACCAAAGAAGGTCACTACCACTTGAGAGCATTCTAATTTTGAAAACTCGATATCTTTTAGAGTTTTTCCATGCAAACGTCCAAACAGAAAACAATTGTTGAATTTTTAATTTGCATAATTTTTAATTGTTAGTTGGAAAAATTAAAAACTCTTCTATTTTTAAAATTTACAAATTAAACTTCTGCAATTTCAAAGAGTCGCAATTGGAAATTCTTGAATTTTGAAAATATAGAATAGCAAATTATTCCGTTTGCAAAATTAATATTTTATTTGTACGTGATTTGGAAGATTTTCCTTTGAATAGTTCAACTTTAGAGATTTGAAATTGAAATTTTTGCAATTTTAATGATATGCAAATCAGAGTTCTTCAATTTTGAAGATTTACGATTAAATAGTCTTGAATTTTAGAAATGTATAAATAAAAATTCTTGCATTTGAATGATTTTGGATATCAAGAGATAAGTTTTTGATTCTAAGCCTTCCAAATTGATGAAATTCCAAATGTCAGTCATTAAAATTAGAAAACTTTTGATTGCAAAGCTCGAAGCTTGCATTATTCTTAATCGTGAGTTTAAGGAAATTCGAAACTCTTTAATTTCAAATATTTCAAATTAAAAAATTTACAATTCCAAAGATGTATTGATTAAATTTCTTGAATTGTGAAGATTTAAAATTCAAAACTTGGCTTTTGATATCCAAAATCATCAAAACTTAAGAATTTGTATGTAATAATAATTAAAATTCAAGAGTTTTAAATAGTAAATCTTCAAAATTCAAGACCTTCAGATTGCGAATCCTGAAAAGTTGAGAATTTTTGATTGTTTTTCAAAATTAAACTATTTAAAGGAAAACGTTCGAATAACTAATGTTTAGTTGTAAATTGTCAAGAATAAAAACTCTTAAATTTTAACGATTTATAATTTAAACCTCTATAATTCTGAAGAGTGAAAATAAAAAAATTGTTAAATTTTAGAGAAGTATAAAACAATTCTCGAATTTTGATGATTTTGAAAATCCAGTGTCTAGTTTTTAATTCTAAATCTTTCAAATTGAATGAATGTTGAATGTAAATCATCAAAATTACAGAATTTTCAATGGTAGAGTTTTTGAAAATTGCATACAATTTCATTGTGAATTTTCAAAAATAAAAACTTGGAAATTATTCAATTTTTAATATTTATATATCAGAGGCATGTAACAATGATGTTTTTTTTCAACGTTTAATTTTGAAGATTTCCAATCAAAAACTCTTCAAGTCTAATGATTTTTAATTCAAAATTCTACAATTTTGAAGAATTCAAGTTGAAAACTGTTCAATTTCAAAGATGTATACAAAATTCTCTAATGCTTAAATTTTGATGATTTTAAAAATTCGAAGTCAAGTTTTTGATTCTAAATCTTGCAAATTGAAAAAAATTTGCATAATTATCAAGATTGCATCATTTCTGATTGTAAAACTTGTAACTTGCATAAAGATTGTGAATTTCCAAAATTGAAACCTCTTTAATTTGCAGGATTTAAAATTCAAATTGCTACGAATTCAATGACTTAAAAAGCAAATTTCTACAATTTTGAAGAATTAGGATTGCAACTCTTCAATTTTTAATTTATATAAAAAATGCTTAAATTTTGATGATTTTGAAGTCAAGTTTTTAACTCTTAATCTTACAAAATGGGAAAAAAATTTTGATGTGAAACATTCAAATTACAGAATTTTAATTTTCAATCTTGAAACTCGCATGATTTTTAATTTTCAAAATAAAAAATGCTTCAATTTGAAAGTTTAAAATTAAAGATTCTTTAATTTTAAAAATGTATAAATAAATGTTCGTAAATTGTGATAGTTTTGTTGATTTTAAATCTTTAAAGTGCATACTCTTCAATTCTAAATCTTTCAAATTGCAGCAGATTCTAATGCGAATCACCAAAATTACAGAATTTCAATTTTTAATTCAATTTTCAAGATTTATTTATTAGTAGCATGTAATATTGATGTGTTTTTTCGAATATTTCAACTTTGAAGATTCAAAATTGAAAACTCTTCAAATTTAATGATTTCCAATCAGAAGTTCTACAAGTTTGAAGAATTCAAAATTGAAAACTTTCGAATTTTGAAGATATAAAAAGAAAGTTCTTGAATCTTTAAATTTTGATGATTTTAATCATCCAAATCTTCAAAATTACAGAATTTTCAATTACCATAAAGCTTGAAACTTGCACAGCTTTTAATTTTAAATTTTCAAAATTGAAACCCCATGAATTTTGAGGATTTAAAATTCAAATTTCCACAATTTTGAAGAGTTACAATTGAAATTTTTTAATTTTCCACTATGAAATGGAAGAGAGCTTCATTTATAATATCTGTAAAGGGTTCTTCTAAATTTTAAAGTACCTTAAACATTAGCCTTAGAAAGGTAGCAAAATTTTTGTTTTCACACATATTTTTCAAACAATTCTTGAAATTACAACTTTTGATTTAATAGTGGTGCAATATTTGTTCCAATCTAGAAAAGTAGGTCGTTTCTTGAGGGTAAAATAAACAAGTACTATAATTTTAAAAGCTTACGGTATAACGTTGTACGCAACTTGATATTAAACTTCAGAGATTATAAAGTGGATCATCTTTATGTTCCAGTTTTTCGTCGGGGTTGGTCATGACAGGAACATACAGGAGATCGGTGAGTACAGGTAGTGTACAAATTGCAATATCCAGTGTATGATTTTTCCTCAACATCACTGATGTTGACTTTCTCGACATTTCTATAAAAATTCTTAGCAAATATTGAGAATTGAGATGTTTCAGATAAGATGATAGTCGGCGAAATTGAGTATAAAGCAACTCAAATAGGGATTCGAATCTCCTTTCACAAACACATTTATTTATAGAAAAAAATGATTGAGAATTGATTTCATTAAAAATAATATACTAACCTTTTTTTCCTTAATTCGGATTTCAAAAATGAATTTCACAAGTACATCCAGCTATTGCGTTCTGTTGGCAGTATAAAGTTGGTTTGCAGATATGCTATTGGTTTATTCCTTTTTTTAATTGTTGCGTTTTATTAATTAAAGTTTAGAAACAGATAGGTGTAAAATGAAATTATTTCAAATTGACAATATACAAAATTCTTTAGGATCGATTTTAAATCTTAGAAATAGTACAACAAAATGAAATTGATAATTTGTAACAAACCATTCTCAAAGTTTATATATCTGACGTACTTAGGTTCTTCAATTTTCTTTTCCAGTTAATAAGTCTTTTATTTTTCATGATTCAAAATACTTGAAATAAAGACGAAGTTTCTCAAATTTTTGACTTTAATTTGTATGTGATTTGGAAGATTTTCCTTTAAATATTTTTCTTGAAAATATATAAATTCCTGAAGTTTATTGCTATTACAATTTTTCATTTCAAACAAGAGTGGATTCATTATCTCGAGTTATTATCTTATCTTATTATATGAAGAAGTCAGAATTAGTTCAAAGAACTTGAGCTTTCTAAACTCGAAATTTTAAAATTATAATCTTGTTGATTAGCACTCTGCTTAAAATTTCGAACATTGAATTATTTCAAACTAGAATAATTAAAAATTAAACAACTTTGAGTTGAAAAAATTTAAAATAAAAGAATCTTATATTGAAACTCATTGAAAATAGTTTCGTTTTATTTTTAAATCTTTCAAAAATTTATCATTCTGAAATAATATATCTGATAATTAAAGAAATAATTGAAAACAGTGTTTGTTCAAATAATTAATTTTAACCTTTAATGTCTAAAATTGCTTAAATAAACGTCTGTAATTAAAAAATTTTCAATTTGAAGCTTTAAGGAATTGAATAAATTCCTATTTGAGGCCTTTGATATTAAAAAACCTATAAATGCAGAAATAGTTAGAATTGTACACTTTCAAAAACTGAAAAGCTATAAAAAATAAAAAATTTTATTCCTCAAAGTACAAGCATCAATAACTATACAACTAAGAATTTAAACCCGAAAAAAATCAATTTCACAACTTAAAAGTGGAACATTTTAAAATTTAGAGCGTTCAAATTTGACGCTTTTTTATTTAAATTGTTAAAAAATAGTAAAATACCAAGTTTGCCTATGAAATTCAAAAATCAAAGCTTTAAAAACGTGTAAATGAAAAAAATTAGTTGTTTTTTCAAAATTAAGAGTTTTATGTTCATAGCAATAACAATTTGCCAGATTTCCTAAGTTCATTAAAATCTTTGAATTCCTTGAATGATCTAAAATAACTGAATTCTCTAAATTACCAAAGTGCTCTGAAATTCCTGAAATGTTCTGTATTCCCTGAAATCCTTGAATAATTTGAATATGCTGAATGCCCTGAAAAAAAAGAATTTTCAACTGAATTAGATCAATCAAAACAATAATTTTTTTACAAAGTAGTTTAACTTTTACCCGAGTAGTTGAATTTTCAATGTAAAAAGATTAATTTTCAACTAAATAGTTGAAGTTTCAACAAAAGAGATGAATTTCCAACTAAAAATATAACTCTTAAAAAAAAAAAGATTTCTCAACAAAGTGATTCAACCAAATCTTTCAAATAAAATAGTTGAAAATTCAAGCAAAGAAGAATAACCATTAACCAAAATGTTGCATTTTCAAAAAAAATGAAATTTCTACCAAACCGGGTGAACTCTGGAATGAAAAAGACAAATTAACCAAAAATAGTTGAATATTCTGTTAAAAAAGATTTTAGTTGACTTTTCACGATAGAAAAATGAATTTTAAACCAAGAAATAATTTTCTACTAAGAAAATTCAATTTTGAATCCAAAAAGACGAATTTTTTAGCTAAAAAGGATGACTTTTTAACAAACTGTTGAATTCTCTACTCAATAGTTGAATTTTTATCGAAGAAAGATGAAATTTGTACTAAAACAGACGAATTTTCAATAAAAAAAGAATAATTTTTTCCAAGTTGAACCTTATCCAGAAAAGCTCTCAATTAATTTTTTAATACCAAAATATGAATTTCAAACAAAAAGTAAATATTCAATGACATAGTTAAATTTTGAACAGGACAGTGGAATTTTCAACGAAAAGTATGACTTTTTAACAAAATTGTTTTATTTTCAACCAAACAGTTGCCTTTCTTTTCAAAAAAGATGAAATTTCTCTAAAACAGATCAATTTTTGATCTAAAAAAACAAATTTTCAACATAATAGCAGAATTTTCAACCAAAAAAGTATGACTTTTCAACAAAATTATTGAATTTTAAACCGAACAGTTGTATTTTCATCCAATAAAGATGAAATTTATGCTAGAGCAGGTGAATTCTCAAACCAGAAAGACAAGTTTAAAAAAAAGAGTTAAATTTTCAATCGAAAAGTTACATTTTTATTCCAGGAAGTTGAAATATTTCTTTCAAAACAGATGAATTGAAAAAGTTCCAAAAAAATAGTTGAATTTTCATTCAAAAAAGATTCCGGTTCACTTTCCAATAATAAAATAAGAATTGTAATCTATAAATTAATTTTCTGCTAAATAGTCGATTCTTTACCAAAAAATATGACTTTTTGGCAAGATTGTTAAAATCTCCACCCAAACAGTTGAATTTTCATCCAGAAAAGATTCCAGTTCACTTTCCAACAACAAAATAAGAATTGTGATCTATAAGTTAATTTTCTGCTAAATATACGAATTTTTAACCAAAATTATGACTTTTTAGCAAGATTGTTAAAATTGCAACCGAACAGTTGCATGTTTGCCCAAGAAAAATAAAATTTCTTTCAAAACAGATCAATTTTTAACCTAAAGAAAAAACAAATTTTCAAAAAAATAGTTGAATTTTCATCCAGAAAAGATTTCATTTCTCTTTTCAACACCAAAATATTAAATTTAATCAAAAAGTAAATTTTCGGCAAAATAGTTAAATTTTCAACAAAACAGAAGAATTTTCAACCAAAAAAGTATGGCTTTTCAACAAAATTGTTGATTTTTCAACCGAACAGTTGTATTTTTATCCAAGAAAGATGAAATTAATGCTGTAGCAGGTGAATTTTCAAACCAGAAAGACAAATTTAAAAAAAAGAGTTAAATTTTTAATCGAATGGTTGCACTTTTATTCCAGAAAGATGAAATATTTCTTTTAAAATAGATGAATTACAAAGACTTCGAAAAAATAGTTTAATTTTCATCCAAAAAAGATTTCAGTTCGCTTTCCAAGAACAAAATAATAATTGTCATCTATAAGTTAATTTTCTGCTAAATAGTCGAATTATTAAACAAAATCATGACTTTTTAGCAAGATTGTTAAATTTTTAATCGAACAGTTGCATTTTTGTCCAAGAAAAATGAAAATTATTCTAACTAAACTGCTGAATCTCTCAATCCAGAAGAAAAATTTTCAAAAAAAGAGTTGAATTTTAATCCCAAAGGATCTCAATAGACTTTCCTACAGAACAATACAAATTTTAAACAAAAAGTAAATTTTCTAAGAAATAGTTGAATTTTTAACAAAACAGTTGCATTTTTGTCAAAGAAAGATACAACATTTCTACTAAACAAGGATGAACTTTTAAATTGAAAAGACGAAGTTTCAGAAAAAATATTTTTCATCCAAAGGGTATTCCAGTTGACTTATCAGCAACAAAATATGAATTTTAAACAAAAGTTTAACATTATGCAAAAAGAGTTGAATTTCCAACCCAAAAAGACGAATTTTCAACAAAACAGTTGAATTCGTAAAAAAATGATTACTTTTTAAGACAATTGTTGAATTTTCAACCGAATAATAAAATTTATAACTAAACAGATAATCTTCAGCAGAAAGTTTTTGCGAATTTTCAAAAATTACGTACATGATCCCCCTCCCCCCTAACGTAACAAATCATAACAAAATGTCTCGACCCCCGCCCCTTTTGTGGATTTCGGGACATTGAAGGTACGTGGGTTAGTGTTTGCAGATGATAAGATTGTTGCGGCAGAATCAGCCCATGATTTGCAAAGCATGTTCAGTTGATTAAATACTAGCTTCAAGAGCATGAGTCTTCAGATAATCGTGAACAAATGAAAAATCACTGTGTTTGAAAGAAGGGATAAAAAAACAGTATGCAACATCAGCTTAGACGAAGAGAGGGTAGAACAAGTTAATATTTATGTGTATCTTGGAAGTAGCTTAAAGAATTTTTCCAATTTTCCAAGCCCCTTTCCAAATAAATCCATGAAAAAAATGTTGCTGTATCGTGCTTATGCTGGTATCAAATTGAAATAAAATCGTTTGCTCTAAATAAGGTAAGTATTCTGCTGCGAATTACTGAGTTTCCTTGAAGTTAGTTTTTCTGCTCGAATTTCTGATAGCAGACCAGGATCAAAGTCGTGTTTTTTTCTTTCGTGAATCGCATGTTACTCACTTCCCTCTTCAGAAGACTTTTCTTAGCATATTGAATTTGAAGGTTGATTTAATAGCAGAAGGGAAACTGATAGAAGCTAATGACGAAGAAGACTCTTGCCAAATTTCCCATTCCTATGATCCTCGTTTCGGAAGCCCAACAAAAATAGGATAAAATTAGTGAGCCCAATATTATTCTTATACTGCGTAATATTTCAATATTTAATAAAAAACTGATTGCAGTTGTTGATAAAATCCAACTCTGATCAGGCTGGTAAACAAGTGCCGATACAAATCATGTTTATTCCTGTCGAACTGATTGCATCTGTTGTTTCAGAGTACACGTTGAACTCATACACAGTTCTCTCACTAATGCAGAAAAGCATTGGTAGGAGAAAAATTTACCTTTTAAATGAGGATGTTGATTTTATCAGTATTTCAACGTCGTGGAAATCGTTCTCTACTACCCGAGAATCTCACTATTAAATAACCAAAAACTTCTCTCTCATAAAATTGAATTGTGGCAGGTACTTCACCATTCAAGGATGATTTTCCGTCATGAGATTTTACAGGTTTCGATTGGGGAAAGTAAGGAGTGAACACGCCCTCTATTCGCTACATTAGCATCATAAAAAAGAGTTTCTCTGAGCCATTTGATAACTTTTCTACTTCTCTTGCTGCGGACTATTATTATGGAAGTAATTTAAAAATATTTTTATGAGAGATGATTCCAATCGGAAATCCTGAAAACCTCTAGGGTTGTTTAAGTCGTAAAATATTCTGATCCGCTTACGAGATATATTTCGAAGATAAATTATACAATTATCTTTATCAAGATTCGCGGTTAAGAACCATCGTCAAATAAAAAAAATTAGTCAAAGTAGGAGCCGTGCGCCTACAAGCAAGTGTTCTACAGGGTATGAAAACGTTAAATAATTCGTTCGAATCATTCTCTCTGACATTTCTTCTTCCACACTTCCCCTTCCCTGCTTTCCCTCATTTCCCCGACTTCCCTTTCTATAATTCCCGTCCCCTAGCTTCTCCACTTTCTCCACCTCCCTCTTCTACTTCTTCCCCTCCATTCTCCTACTTTTCCACCCCTGGCCACCCTCACTTGCTCTCCCTTACTCATCCTTCTCCTCCTCTTACTTCCCTCGCATTCAGTAACTTCCCCTTCCAACACTTCCACACTTCTCCTGTTTCTCCTACTTACAATCCCTTCACTTGTCCTTACTCTTCCTACATTCCCTTCTTTCACTTCCACTACTTCCCCTAATTCCCCTCCCTACACTTCCTGTTTATTTTAAAGATTTGGTTAATTTTCTCGTGTGTAAATGATTCAATAAAACTCGTTACAATAACTCGTTTTTATTTTAACATGATGAAGGTACAAAGAGTCGTTCTACCGGATATTCCCGAAGACTCCGTATTGAATAATAAAAAAAAAAAGAATATAAAAAAATGTAAAGCACTCGCACGAAGCTAGGTTCAGCATGCTGAAAAGATAAGAAAATAAATCTTTGCTCGCGTTGCGCTGTCTGCGTGGCGGTAAACCTGAAAATTTTAACTGAAAACGTACACTTCCACTTCTGAGAAGAAAGCACGAAAGACGGACCAATACCTGCTCAACACTAGAAGCATCAAATCTTTTGGAATAAATGAAAAATTAAAAAAAAAACGTCTGCGCATACACATTGTCAATTTCTTAGGGTTTCATCGACCCAGGCAGAAATTCTTATAATTTCGGTCAGGTTTCCGTCCGACTAACTGCCGTATTTTTGCCCAGGAGGAGAAGTAGGGAAAATTAAGGATGGGAAGTAGGGGAAGCCTGAGGCGAGAAGAGAAGGGAATCAGATGAAATGAGGGGAGTGGAAAAGTAGGGAAGAGGCGGGGAATAAAGAATGGGTAGTAGGTGTTGCATGGGTAAATAGGAAGCAAGGGAGTAGGGGAAGTGAGGGCAGGAAACTAAGGGAAATTGGGGGAAATGAGTGGAGTAGAAATAAGGGAAATTATTAGGAATTAGAAAGGGTAGTGAGAGGAAGTGAGGGGAGGGATAGTAAGGTAGTGCGGGTAAGTAAGAGAGGAAAATTTATAGCTGGGGAAAGGAATTAGGGAAAAGAAGTGTTAGCTGGGGAAGTAAGGAGAGGGGGAATCAGTTTAGAAAGAAAGGGGAAGCGAAGGGCGATGCGTGTGGTGGTGAAGTAGGGGAACGATTCGGAATTAAGGGAGGGAAATCATAGAAGGCGAAGGTTTTATCGACCTAATTAACATCTTATTAAGATACAGAACTACAGTATTTTACTTTTTTTAAATTAAGGCGTTTGACGTCATTAAAACATTTTTGATTTCACGTAAATTATCATGGAAAATTAAAACTACTACAACTGTTAAAACTACAATAAAAAAAAACGAGTGGAGTAAATTTTATTTTTGCTCAAAAATGTTTGTTATTGGGAATGAATTTTTATTTAGGTGGATGGAAAAGATGAAAAAACCATGAAGGATGAAGTTAAAACCGTTTTCGTTTTTTTTCTTTCATTGTATTCAATGATGACTTCCTGCGTTTTGTTGAATATTCGTCCTTTTTGGTAGAAAATCAATCTTCTTTGTTGAAAATCATTATTTTTTCTTGAAAATTCATCAGTTGTTCTACATTTTTTCTCACTGTTGACTAAAAAGTGTTTTCTTTTTCAAATTGAAATCTCAACTTTCCTTCAAAATTTGGTCTTTTTCGTTGAATATAACTGTTTTTTATTCAAAATTGAAATCTTTTTTGGTTGAAATTTCAATTATATCACATTCTTTGTTAAGAAATCATTTTTTGAGTTGAAAATTCAACTCCTTTGTTAAAAGTGTGACTTTTTTGTTGAAAATTAGTTATTTTCGTTGAAGATTCATCATTTTATTTGAAAATTGATCTCTGATTAAAAATTTAACTTACCTTGTTAAAAATCAAATTATTTCATTGAAAATTGTTTTTTTTTTTTAGAAATTAGTTTTTTTAAATTTTAATTTAATAATTTTTTAATTAATTTAATTCTATTTTTGGTTCAAAATGTATCTTTTTTGGACGAATATTAAACTATTTGGTCGATAATTGGTCTTTTTTATGTAGAAATCGAACTAATTTGTGGAAATTTTCTGTATCATTTTGGTATAAAACTCAACTATTCCAGTAAAAGATTCATAACACGGCCACACAAAAAAAATCTTTTTTTTGGGTCTGGACGTCAGACCATGCTAACTATATGTTTTTGGGGTCGCTTAATCCGAATCCGTGGTCCAAAATACCCTAGCACGTCAGGGGTCTGACATAACCTTCAAACCCGTCATAAAAAATCTTTTTCCGGGTCTGGAGGTCAGACCATGTTTACTATATGTCTTTGGGGTCGCTCAATCCGAATCCAAGATCCAGAAAACCCCAGCATGTCAGGGTTCTAAGATAATCTGAAAAACGTCACAAAATTGTTTTTCGAGTCCGGGGGTGAGACCGAGTTTATAATACGTTTTTGGGTTCGTTGAAAAAATCTCCTCTTTCTCACGTCCCTGATACAAAGCCCTGACTTGCTAGAAATTTTGGACCTCGGATTCAGATTAAGCGACTTCAAAAACATATAATAAATATGGTCTGACTCCCAGACTGGAAAAAAATTTTTATGAGGGTTTTTGAGATTATGTAAGAACCCTGACGTGCCGCAGGTCTGACCCTTGATCTTTGTAATTCCAGACGTCACTACCGTACGTCTTTTTTAAAATAAAATATTGTAGTTACACTTGAGTAATAAATAGAAAAATATTAAGCGTATTGTTTAATATAAGATTCTATGAAATTGAGCTTGAAATATTAACTCCTTTTTTTGTCAATTCGATATCAAAACTCAGAAGTGCATTTTGACAACAGAAACGTCATTCCCGTACGTGCGTCATGAAATATTCAGTTCCTGATGATAATGTGATTGCCACTGTAGGTGATAAAATTTGCCTGCAATTTGGAAATTACCCAAATACGGATCGTTATGGAAAAGGTGTACGTATTATGAAACAACTAATTAATAAATGAAGTTGTATCCGAATAATGAAAACGTGCAGTAGTCTCGAAGCTATACATCTTCAGCTGTCACTTAATCTATTACACATGTGAAATGATCCAAATTTGTGAATACATGAGATAAAACAAATTATAGATATCAATCCTTCTGACTCTGATAAATGCAGTCAATTTTCCGGAGTTTGGAGGTTACATAATTAAAATTATTTTTCAGTGCTTAAAACTTTAGAACCATACGTGTTTCCTATATATAGATGAAAAACCTAACTTTCATACTTATTGATATAATAGTTTGTATTCAAATATATACTTTTAAGTTGTACATAAATCGAATTATTTGTCAAACTGTTTCATAATTGGGAGATGTTTAATAATAGGTAGGGGAAAGTGGGGTATGGTGTCCGTGCGGGGCACGGTGACTCTTGCTAATAATGCTCATGTTTGTTGAGTTTTATATTACTTTTTTTACATAAAATAGCTTTCGTGAGTACCAAAGAAAGCTATGTCACGTAAAAAAATTAATATGAAAGTTAACAATCACGAACATTACATGTAAGAGACGCCATGCCCTGCACTGACACCATACCCCACTTTCCCCTACCTTCACCTTAGAGGTGAAGGATTATGAAATTGTATATATCCTTCCAACTTCATGGTGTATTCTTTGTTTTATTTTGCCACAAGCTTTGTCCTCAGTTCATTTTACTCCCGTCTTGTTAAACTTCGTCTGGTTTTGATCCAGACTCAAGTTACCTCAATTCCATTTTTCCTCATCTTACTCTTCTCGCTCTAGTCTTGTTTTATTTACCCTGCGATTGTTTATCAAGTCAGTGAAATTCTAGTTACAAAACAGACTTTCAAGATCATCTGTCTTTTAGTCAAGTGCTTTCCTTTGTCCCGGGTGATGCGGGGGTGAAAAGGAGGCATCATTTCCTGTTTCTGGGCAAGATAAGATTGAGAAGCTATTAAAGGATGATATGTCTCTGTTAGCTTATTATATGGATATAAACTTCATCGAGACAACGAGTTATCCTGCTGTGCTCTAAATATGGTGGAACAATATAAGGAATTAGAAGAACTGGAAATTAAAAAAAAATTAGGAAAAAGCTCTCTTGTTCTGGAATTTTTCTGCTAATACAATAACTAAATTCAAATATTGTATTATAAATACCAAATGTAAAATTAGCATTCAGGAAAACTTCACTAATTTGAAATAAAAGTCTACTATTATATCTTTTATTCAGAATTCATCTCTGTTGGTCAAAAATTCTACTATTTGGTTAACAATTCGACCATTTTGTTAGAAATTTAATTTTTTTGGTCTGAGAATTAATTTTTCAACTAAAAATTCAAATACTATTTTCAGTTGAAAATTTATCTCGTTTAGACAGAAATTCGTCCACTAAATTTTGAATTGAGCATTCAACTTTCTTGGTTGAAAATTCAACTCCTTTGTTGAAAGTTGAACTACTTTTTGAAATATTATTTTGATGGGTCTAAGATTTAACTAGTTTGTTGTAAATTAATTCTTTCAATGAAACATTTAAATGTTTCATTATTTGTTGAAAATCGATTCGTTTTGGTTGAAAATTTAAATATATAATTGAATTTTTTTTTTAATTTACGTATGCTGTTGTAAGTTTGTGTTTCTTGGTAGAAAATTAATCTTCTCGATTAAAAATTAAATTGCTTAGCTGGAAGTTGGTCTACTTTGTTGAAAATTCATTTCATTATGCAAAGAATAACCCTTGGTTGAAAATATCGGTATTTGTTTGAAATATTTTGATAAAAAATTGTCTTTTGGCTTCTAAATTGAACTATTTTGCGGGAAATTCGTCTTTTCGTTTGAAATTCAAGTTTTCGGTAGAAAATTCCTATTTTTGGGTAGAATATTCAACTGTTTTCTGTAGAATTCGCCTTTTTGGTTTGAATTATGATCTCTTTTGGTAGACATTTCATATTTTTGGTTAAAAATATTACTGTTCGGTTAGAAATTAATTTTTCTTTAGAATTCAACTAGATTACTAAAAATCCTTTTTTTGTTGAATTCAACTGTTTTTTTTTTATTTAAAATTATAAGTTTCAACTGTATTAAAAAAAATTGTTCTTTGGGGTTTAAAAATTCAACTATTTAGTTTTAAATGCAACTGTTCGGTCAATAATGAATTATTTTGGTAAATTTGACCATTTAGTTGAAAATTCAACTATTTATTCGAAAACTCAATTATTTCGTGAGAAATGTAATTATTTCATTAAAAATTTAATTGTTGTGTTAAAAAGTAATTTCTTGTAAAAAAAATCCTTGTGATTTTAAATATAAAAAACTTGAGTTAAAATTCTACTTCTCTGCTCTATTGCAAATTGTATTTTGGAATTTGAAATTAATCTTTTGCAGTAGAAAATTTCTTAGTTGAAAATTGAACTATTTTTTGAAGAAATCTTCATTTTGACTTGAAGATTCGACCATTCGATTAAAACTGCGATTGTTTGTGATAAAAGTGAATTCTTTTTTTGCTTAAAAAATTCGAATTGATTTTCAAATATTTGGTAATTTTCAAATGTTTGGGTAAAATAAATTTTTTCATACGTTTGAAATTCAACTACTTGGTTGAAACATGATCCGTTTTGGTTGAAAATTCAACACTGGTTGAAAAATATAACTATATAATTGAATTTTTGTTGTTGAAAATTTATGTATGCTGTTGTAAATTTGTGTTTCTTAACAGAAAATTAATCTTCTTGATTGAAAATTCAATTGCTTAGCTGGAAGTTGGTCTACTTTGTTAAAAATTCATTCTATTATTCAAAGAATAACTTATGTCTTTCTGCTTCTAAATTGAACTATTTTGCTGGAAACTCAAGTTTTCGGTAGAAAATTCCTATTTTCGTTTAGAATATTCAACTGTTTTCTGAAGAATTTGCCATTTTGGTTTGAATATTGATCTCTTTTGGTGAACATTTCATATTTTTGGTTAAAAATGCTACTGTTTGTTTAAAAATTAATTTTTGTTTTTGAGAATTCAACTAGTTTACTGAAAATCCTTTTTTTTTTGTTAAATTCAAGTGTTTTTTTATTTTAAATTATAAGTTTCAACTGTAGTATAAAAAATTGTTTTTTTGGGTTTAAAAATTCAACTATTTAGTTTTAAATGCAACTGTTCGGTTAATAATGAATTGTTTTGGTAAATTCGACCATTTAGTTGATAATTCAACTATTTATTTGAAAACTCAAATATTCCGTGAAAAATGTAATTATTTCATTGAAAATTAAATTTTTGTGTTAAAAAGTCATTTTTTCTGAAAAAAAATCCTTGTGATTTTAAATATAATAAACTTGAGTTAAAATTCTGCTTATCTTCTCCATTGTAAATTGTACTTTTGGATTGAAAATTAATATTTTCTCGTAGAAAAATTCTTGGTTGAAAATTGAACTATCTTTTGAAGAAATTTTCATTTTGGTTGAAGAGTCGACCATTTGATTAAAAATGCGATTGTTTGTGATTAAAGTTGATTCTTTTTTTTTTTGTTTAAAAAATTCGAATTGATTTTCGAATATTTGGTAATTTTCAAATATCTTGGTTGAAACATGATCTGTTTGGTTGTAAATTTATACTTTCGGATATAAAAGTCAACTTTTTCCTTGAAAACTGAACTTTTTCGTGAAAAATTCAATCTCTTTTGGTCGAAAATTAATTTTTGTTGTTGAGAATTGAAAGAACCGTAAAATAGCCACGAAAATTCAGGTTAAGAGATATTTTATCATTAGTATAAATTTTGTCTGTATACTGTGAAAAAAATATATTTATAGATCAATCGAATCTTTAGTAGAATTTTTATTCTCCCTACCTTTCCCATGGATATCGATCACGAATTTTTCATCTATGGGTTTTTCTTTGTGATCTTATCAGGTGCCTGAAGACAAAGCTCTTCGAATTTCATCTTGAATTTATTTTTTTAGTAAAAAATATATTGCTCATATTTCTCACCTCTCTGCTCGAACAACAACTATTTGAAAGCACGACGGGAAAGAAATGCTCAGAGACTTAGCCCCTAGCACTTGAAAGAATTGCTGCGAATATGTACTCTGGAAATTCTTAAAAAAAGAGGATGATTTATTCTTCTCGGAGAATCTACTCAACTTCGCAGGATTTTTTCCTGAATGTGCGATATGAAAAAAAGTTGGACAATAGTATTAAAAATTTACATTTACAAAATTCTGAACATAATGTCAAGTCTTTCAAATATGACCGTTTTTGTATTTTCTAAAGTTAAAGTTAAGGGAGTACATAAGTAAATCGCGCAAAAAATAAAGGTAAAATTCATGCTTGGATTGATTTATTATTCCGAAATCCTTGACAAGTTTTTTTAGCCAAGCCCCACTCAAAAATCATGAAAATTACGGAAAAACATTCATCACTACGAAAAACTTCTTGATGTCTTTCAAAAATTTAAGTTTTGGAAATACATTTCTCTTAAGTAAATGATCGTGGCTACATGTCGGGGAAACCTACCTACAGTGGATAATCATTAACTAAAATTATCAATGTATGTAAAATAGTTATTCAATTTTTTTTAAAGCTAAGATACAATACGTGTTAATAATTGAAAATTATTTATTTTTCTATCGATTGTGCTCTTTATTAATAATTACCCACTGTAGGTTGCATTACTCACTGTAGAAGGGTTTCCCCTACACATAGCCACAATCATTCACTTAAGAAAAATGTATTTCCAAAATTTAAATTTCAAAAAAAGAAAGGCTTGAAGGCTCTAATCATTAAATCATGTCACTTTAAAAGCTTCTAATTAAGAACCTCTTCATACAAAAATTGAAATATGCAAGTAAAATATTATAATCATGCTAAGGAATATTTTGTGAAAATTTGAGGAAGGATCCATTCGAGAAACGATATAAATAAGTAGAAATAAAATCTGGGTAAGGGAAACTGATCACTGTACTTTTTCTGAAATGTGCACCAAGATCGATGGAAAAAGCACATTAGAGGTTCGAGAAAAGCAACTTCAAACAAAAAATGTGGCTTATGTCAGCAGGAACCTTTCACTCTTTCAGTCATTAGGTGTTCCATTGCCAACCTTTCTTGCCGAATTCTATATAGGGTCAGTATCACGTTACCATCAAAATGAAAGTCTATATTATACCAGAAATCAAACAAGGGAGAAAAAAACAAAGAGAACAGAATCTTTATATCTATATATGTATTGTAATATGTACCCTAATTTAATCTTTCAATCCCCAATCCCCATCTAATATCCAATAATTCAGTTCCTTTCGAAAAAATTTATTTTATACACTTTCTTCTGGATTTCAGTTTTGAATGAATATCGATAATCATGCAAATCTAATATATAGAGCGAAAAATTTTATCGATCAAAAAAAATTGGATGAAAATCGACTAAGTCACATTTATATATATAATTTAGGCGAAAAATCATGTTAATAAAATGTCACTGTAGCTTGTGTCCTTTTCCCAAAAAGTCGATTTTTCAATTATTAATATATTTTTTTTTTACAAGAATTTGTAACAAATTTGTAGATATTTATTGGTTGAACAACTTTCGCCTTTTCATTTTTACATATCTTGTGTCGTTTAAAAAAAAAAATTTTATGTTGAATGTTATTTTTTAAGATTAAAACAAAAACTACGCATCCTATGAAGAATGATCACTAACAGATTTGTCGCTCTTTTTTGTGTGAATAACGTTTATCTTTTTATTTTTTTTTTCGTAGCTGGTGCCGTTTGTGCAAAAATTGAATTTGTTCATTTTTAGTGTTTTTTACGAATAAAACGAAAACTAAGTGTCCCATAAAAAAGTGATTGATAACACATTTGTAGATATTTCCTGGGTGGACAATTTTTATGAATTCATGTTTTCCGTATCTTGCATATAGTCCGACAGCAAAATAGAATTTTTGATTTTTCATTACTTTTGTGCCATCAAAATTTGAATTTTCGATTTTTTGCAAAAATTCAAAAAGTTGTTATGATAATCTCAGAGAGTTTCGTTTGTTTTTTTGGATTTTGAAAATTCTCTAACTCTGATCATTTTTTTCCCATCGACAAAAGTCATTGAATAAATTGTTTGAATTTCAGAGTAGTATCAATAGCCGTAAATGGAAATTTCAGATCTTCAAAAAAGAATGGTCTCAAAAATTTTGAAAATGTTACAACTTTTTTAATTTCCATCCAAAATAGCTGGTTAAAGAACATGTTCTTTCTTTCCAGGCCTTAAAAAAGTGCGCCAAAGCAGAATCCAATCGGGACAATCTTTCGAAAGTATGCCCACACGATACTACAGACTACAGACAGGCAAACAGACAGACAGACACCTTCTTAAGAATAGTTTTTTCTTACTCAGGGGGTCTCAAAACGTGAAGGTTTGATGAAAACTGACTAAGTCAAATTTTACATAAAACCAGTACCTTCTCATCAGATTGAGAATGCAAAAAAGATTGCACATTAGGGGGGTCCGAAATTTTTTTTTTTTAATTTTCATGGGGACACCCCCCAAATTTGTGCGAATTAAATAAATCCATTTTTTTTGTTGAAAAAAATGATATTTCGGGGTGGGGCAAGCCCCATGAAGTTTAACATGTATTTCCCATAAGAAAAAAATACTTTTTTGTAAATCTTATTCAGAATCCTCAATATTATCTAAATCCAGTTGAAACACAACATTTCTCTTCACAATTAGCCATAGAATACGAATAAAATATCACCATAAGTGAAAAAATGGGTTTTGCGAGTTTTTGGCACTAATTATGATTTTTTCGCGGTTTTTTAAATAAAAATTGCTTCTAATACATCAAATATTACTTTTTACTGAAAATTAGATATTTTCATGAATCGTTTAAACAATTTATTATTGTTTTTATCAATTTCCTCACAGAATGGAGTTAGAAAGACGCGGGTTTTTCACAAATTTTCCATTTGTTGTCCAGTTTTTAATGAGAGGGGAGTGATAGTTCATCATTGTTAACAATAGTGATTTTTTAAACAATTTATGATAATTATTAATAATATTGTATTTGAATAATGCTAGAAAGATGCGGATTTTTTTTTTTTTAATTTCTGGCTTTTTGTCCAATTTTCATTTGGAGTGAAGTGATAATGAATTGAAGTTAACAAAATAATTGTTTAAACAATTTATTATCATTGTTAATAATATTCTATTTGCTTAATTGGTAGAATGTTGTGGTTTTTTCTGAAATTTTTAACTGTTTGTTTATTTTTTATCAGGCGTGACTTAATAATTAATCAGATTCAGCAAAAATAATTGTTCAAAAAAATTATTATTGTTTATGACTATGTTCATCTATATCGATTGCGCCTAATAGTTGCGGTTTTTGGGCAATTTTTACCTTTCTGTCCTTTTTTCACTTAGTGAGGTAATAATTAAATAAAGTTAACAAAAAAGTTGTTCAAACAATTTAATATTGTTTATAACTATCTTTTCTTATATAAATGCTAGAAAGTGGCGGTTTTTTCTAAAATCTTCCACTTTGTTGCGCCTGCTTGATTATTAACAATTAATAAATAAACATTAGAGAAAAATATATTTTAAATAATCTCTTTTCTTTTCGTGAATATATATTCTTCTGAAATAAAACAGATATTTAATATCCTTTATTTTTGCCTCTTGTGTAAAATAGCTTCTTTTCTTTAAATTAATTCTTTTAAGCATTTGGAAAAGAGCAAAAATAATTCCCTTAAAACAACAATACCTTTCAAAAAATTATTTTTGTTGTGGTTGACTTATTACTTGCTCATAAATAAAAAGGCGATGCAAAGTGAAAGATTTTAGAAAAAACCGCCACTTTCTATCACTTATCTGAGAAAAGATAGTTATAAACAATATTAAATTATTTAAACAACTTTTCTGTTAACTTTAATTAATTATGACCTCACTAAGTGAAAAAAGGACAGAAAGGTAAAAATTGCCAAAAACCGCAACTATCAGGCGCAATCAATATAGGTGAAGATAGTCATAAAAAATAATAATTTGTTCAAACAATTATTTTTGCTGAATCTAATTAATTATCAAGTCACGCCTAATAAGAAATAAACAAACAGTTGAAAATTTCAGAAAAAACCGCAACGTTCTACCGATTAATCGAAGTGAATATTATCAACAATGATAATAAATTGTTTAAACAATTATTTTGTTAACTTTAATTCATTATTACTCCACCACGAATGAGAAGTGGACAAAAAAACAGAAATTTCAACAACAAAAAACCCGCATCTTTTCAGCATTATTCAAATATAATATTATTAATAATTATAATAAATTGTTTAAACAATCACTATTGTTAACATTGATGAACTATCATTTCCCTCTTATTTAAAATTGGACACCAAATGGAAAATTTGTGAAAAAACCGCGTCTTTCTAATTCCATTCTATGAGAAACTTGCTAAAAACAAAAATAAATTGTTTAAACAATTCATTAAAATATCTAATTTTCAGTATAAAGTCATATTTTATGTATTAGAAACAATTCTCATTAAAAAAAACGCAAAAAATTCATAATTAGCGCCAAAAACTCGCAAAACCCATTTTTTCACTTATGGGGTTTCTATGGCTGATTGTGAAGAGAAATTTTAAGCTTCAACTCGATTGAGATAATATTGAGGATTCTGAATAAGATTTACAAAAACGTTTTTTTTTGTTATGGGAAATACATGTTAAACTTCATGGGGCTTGCACCACCTCTAAATATAATTTTTTTTCAAAACAAAAAAAATTGATTTATTTTTGGATGGAGTCGAACAAATTTGGGGGGTGTCCCGATAAAAATTAGAAAAAAAATTTCCCAATGCATTTTTGGACCACCCTAATGTATACCATTAAGCCATTTCCCTTTCGGGGTAGGCGTGACACTACCCGATTCGGCTAGTGTTTCTAGGTGGATAGTTTCTTGTAGTAAATAACTACAAGTATGGGCTCACCACAACCACGACACGCCAACAGCACGCAGTAGTATTATTCCCGAATGGTCACCCATCCAAGTACTAACCGCGCCCAACACTGCGTAACTTCAGTGATCTAACGAGAACTGGTTTTTTCAGCGCGGTATGGCATTAGGTTTTAGAAATCGGGTTGATTTTTCTGGCTGGAGAGTGTTGGACAAGATCTTTTTAGATATAGGGGTGGTTTTTGGGGCTGGAGAGGGCTGGACAAGGGAATTTTACTTCAATGGGTGATTTTTTGTGCTGAAGACAGTTGGAAAGAGGAATTTAACACTTAGAGGTAATTTTTGGGGACGGGGAGAGCTAGATAGGAGATCGAACATTTAGTGGTGATGTTTGGGGACGAGGAGGGTTGGAAAGGGGGATTTGCCACATAGAAGTGATTTTTGGGGCTAGGGAGAGCTGGAAAAAGGGATTTTACCTCATTGGTAATTTTTGGTGTTGAAGACAGCTGGAAAGAGATATTTAACATTTAGGGGTTATTTTTAGGGCTGGGAAGAGTTGGACAGCGGAATTTCACACTTAGGGTGATTTTGGAAACTGGGAATAGCTGTAGAAGGGTTGGAAAAGTTTGTGTGAAAATTAATCTGCTTTAATTAAGGGTTCAAATATTTGGTTGAAAATTGATATTTTTTGATAAATTCAACTGTTTTTGATTGCAAAATACAATATTTTTTGTTTAAAATATCAAAAATTACAATTGTTACGGAAATTAATTGTTTTTAATGGAAATTGAACTTTGTGTTTCATTTTTGGTAGGAAATTTATCTTCTAGGTTGAAAATTGCAATATTGTGTTGAAAATGTATCATTTCGTTGGAGATTCGTCTTTTTTTAAAAGAAAATCAATTTATTTCCCTTGGAATCAAACTGTTTAGTTGAAAATTATTCTTTTTAATTAAGAATTCAAGCATTTTGTTGAAAATTCATATTTTTCGGTCAAAAACTCAACTACTTTCTTAAAAATTCGTTTTTTCTTGGTGAAAAATTAATTTCAATTTTATTGAAGATTCAACAATTTGGTTTGAAATCTACTTTTTCGTCGAAAATGCAAACGTTTGGTAACAAATTTATGTATTTTGTTGTGTCGTTTCAAATTTTCCTGGTATTAAAATACAATACAACTTAAAATTCTTCCATGAAGCAAATTTTTTAATATGGGATTTAGAAATGTTTAAACCCTTAATTAATAATTATTACTTCCAAATCAAAAAAGTTTGAATTTCTCAAAAATATATTGAAGGATTTGAATTAAAAACGTTCCAAGCCAAATAATTCAAGATTTTGAAAAAAGTAAAATATTTCGAATGGAATGAAAAGAAATTTCATTTGTATCATTTCTAGATGAAAGCGTTTCAAATTATTAGTATTTGAAATTCAAACATCTTTAATCAGAAGCTCTCAAAATTGAAATATTTCAGACTAAAATTTTGGAAACTAGACAATTTCGTTATAAAGGAGTTGAAACTATATCATTTCAAACACAAATCATTCAAAAATAAGCAATTTTTTTGCAATTGGAAAATCTCGAAATTGAATAACTTTAGATTAAAATTTTGTAAATATATAACACAATTTCTAAACAATAAAGACTGAATACTTTCAGATAAGAATTTTGAAAATTGGATCATTAAAATTTCAACGGAATTGAAATAATATTATTTCTTAGATTTAATACTTTCACGATGATTCATTATA
>CAKNXH010001839.1:240239-264179 GCA_932178445.1 Andricus quercusramuli | reverse complement strand
AAAATAAAATTTGACAAATTACTTCCAGTAAAGCACGCACCATTAACTAATACAGTAAAAAACATCTCTAACCATCATCTCAGCAATGAAATGATTTCAGCCTTATCTAAAGGACATAATTTTGCAGTCGCCCCCTCCAAAATCCCAAAAGAAGAAATCATCAGTAATTTGGAATCCACAATATACACCCTTCCACCCGAAAAAGCAAATGACATACGACGTAGGACAGCCAACATTTTACGCGAAGCCCAACTTCCTTCCTCAAACTTAACAAAACAAGAAAAAACAGCTATTAAAGAACTCAATCAGAATAAAGACATCATAATATTACCCGCAGACAAAGGCAACACAACAGTAATTATGAATAAAGAAGACTATAACAACAAAATCATGGACCTTCTTAC
Source organism: Andricus quercusramuli (assembly GCA_932178445.1). Lineage (NCBI taxonomy): Eukaryota > Metazoa > Arthropoda > Insecta > Hymenoptera > Cynipidae > Andricus > Andricus quercusramuli. The sequence goes on along the minus strand of CAKNXH010001839.1, from coordinate 263,775 downwards.
TGACGATACATATAAAGAGCTTAAAAAAGACCCCACAAAAACAATAACCAGAAAAACACAAAGCCTCCTAAAAGACTCAAATCTTGACAGCGATACAATATCTAAATTAAAACCTACTAATCCTATCTCTCCAAAACTTTACGGACTTTCAAAAATTCACAAAAACAACATCCCACTCAGACCGATAGTCAGCGCAATAAACTCTCCAACTTGAAACCTAGCACGCTTTCTCGCCAAGAAACTTAAGCCTTTCACAGGAAACTCTATCACACACATCCAAAACTCTGTTGACTTCATCAGAAAAATACAACAAATTCACATTCAACCCCAAGACATCCTAGTAAGTTTCGACGTAGTATCTCTCTTTACGAAAGTACCAATCTCTGATACAATCGATATTATTAAATCATTTGCAACTTCCCCTCCAATCTCACACCTTTAATAGAACACTGTTTCACTAATACCTATTTCTCTTACAATAACCAATTCTACGAACAAACCTCAGGAGCAGCAATGGGATCTCCAATCTCACCTGTAATAGCCAACATTTTTATGGAAAATTTAGAAACTAAAATCTTTAACAAATCCAAGCTTAAACCGGAATTCTGGTGCCCTTACGTTGACGACACTTTTGTCATCTGGAGACACGGACTACACGAACTAAACAAATTTTTCGATTTCATCAATCAAATACACCCTAATATCAAGTTCACTATGGAAATTGAACAAAACGGAAAATTAAATTTCTTGGACGTACTAGTTTATAAAAGATCCGATAACACATTAGGACATGAAGTTTACAGAAAACCCACGCATACAAACAGATACCTGCATGCCTCCTCCCACCACCACCCATCTCAAAAGCAATCGGTCATCAATTCCCTTGTATACAGAGCTGTCTCCATAACAGATAAAGATAACTTACAAAAGGAATTACAAAATGTTAAACAAATCCTAATACAAAACGATTACACAAACAAACAAATTAATAAAGCAATAAGAAAATACACTCAAGAAAACAAGTCAACAAAACCTACTAAAGAAAGTGAGAGAAAAACAACCACCATCCTACCCTACATTCAAGGTATTACGGAACAAATAGGAAGAATTCTCAACAAACACAACATCCAAACTATATTTAAACCACCTGCAAAAATAGGACAACTTCTAAACAATCCTAAAGATAAAAAGGAACCTTTCAGTGATCCGGGAGTATATCAAATCCCTTGTTCTTGTGGTAAAGTCTATATTGGAGAAACCGGGAGAGCGGTAAGTCAACGTGTAAAGGAACATGAGAGTAAAGTTAGGCTAAAACATTTCACACAATCAGCAGTAGCTGAGCATCATATCGAAACAGGACATAGTATTTTATTTGACAAAACAACCGTCATTGCCAAAACGTACAATCAATTTCCAAGAAAACATAGAGAAGCAATCGAAATCTTGAAACACCCTAATAACATCAATAGGGACAATGGATATAATACCAATCCGATTTGGCTTTCCGTCCTCCCGGGTTTTTTAAAAAAGACTTGATTGGCCAATCAAGTTCAAGCAGTCCCCACCATGGGGCACTGTGGCCAATCACAGGCATCGTAGAGAATACATATGTAAGAACAACATAACATGAAACTTCAGTTTCAGGTCAGCCCTGAAGAAGTGAACTGCAATGTTCACGAAACGTCGGCAACATTCATAGTTTCGCACACGATTGAAACCCGAAAAAATCTTTAAATTTTAAACTTAAATTTATTATAATATTATTTCTTATTTAAACGGTTAAAAATAGTATGATAAAAAGTTGAACATTTTTAAACCTGAATCATTTTTAAATTTTGAGAGAATAATTTTTTGTTCTGAAGATTTAAAAATGGGTGGAAAAAGAATATGGGAGACTTCAAGACAATTCTTATTTTTCAGAATTTAAACAATTTTTAGGTCAACTGAATTTGGCAGGGTGTCAAGAGAATGAAAAAAATGTTTTTAAGATTCATGAGCAAATTTTTAATGATTTTTTTTCAATGAATTCTAAGAAAAAAATTGAAAAAGATTACAAAATATTAAAAAAAATTTTCTAAAATTCTTAAAAAAGAGTGTAAAATATTTTAAAGCAAAATTTTGCAATTTTTCCATATTACATATATCATTTAAAAAAAAATCTGAGTAAAAAATCATTTGGTTTCCAAGAAAAATCAAAATGATTTTTTATTTTGAAAATTAATTTGGAGAGAAAATGTAAAAATATTCCAAAACATTTCAAAAGATTTCTAAAATTGCCAAAGAAGAATCTGAAAGATCTTAAGGCAATCTTGTAATTTTAAAGGGGAAATATTACAGAATAAAAAAATGTTTACACCAGGAACTTGGAAATTAAGAAAATCCGAACTTCATTGAAATGAATGAATTAAATTTCATCACTCAGAAAGTAACAATTTTGAAATTGTTAATTGTACTTTTCGAAATTCAATTAATTCAATTTTAGTCAGTTTCAAATTTAATAATTTAAGCATTGAATATAGAAGTTTTTTTATTTGAAAAATGTTTCAAAAAGTTTGACCTTCCTAACTCAGTTGAAAAAAAAAACAATGTTTCTATCGCACAATTGAATAATTTTTTCAATTTTTAATGGTTTCAGTTTTAGATTTCTGAATTTTCATGGTAAACGGTAAATTTTTGATTCAATTTTCAACAAAGAAGATCATATTGTAACTAGGAAGATTAATTTTCTACTAAAACGATGAATTTTCCACAAAATTCAATAAAAAATGAAATAGTTAAATTTTAATTTGAAAAAAATCAATGTTTAAAAATGATGTTTTTTACAAAATAGTTGAGTTTTCTACCAAATATTTAGATTGATGTCAAGGCTTTGGCCAGATGCAATATAATTAAAAAATATGTGAAACGTGTTTTTGTTTACTGGCCTTTAGACAAAAACACATTTAACATCCTTTTTAGTTTCTATAAAATAATTTAGTTTTCTACAAAATTTTTGAATTTTCAGTTGAAAAAATTAGTTTTGAATTCAAAAACGGAATTCTGAAATAAGTAGTTCAATTTTCAACAAAGGAGATGAATTTTCTACTAAAATTATGATTCTTATACAGAAAAAAGATTTTTTAAGAATCAATCAAATGGTTGAATTTTCAACTAAAAAAGATAAATTTTTAATAAAAAATAATGCAGTTAACTTTTCAGTTCGTTGAATCAACACTCAATAAAAAACACTTTTATTTAAGTAAAATAATTAAATTTTCAACCAAAGCAATGAATTTTGAATTCAAATGATGAATCTTTAACTACAAATTTTTATTTCAACAAATAAAACAGATAAAATTTCTAAAACAAGAAATGAATTTTCAAACCAAAAACGAAAGAAAAATTCAAATTGCCAAAAGAAAAAATTAAGATCGAAAATTTAGTTGGCTACATTAATTAAAATTAGAAAAATGTGTCCATTTCAGATTTTCCATCACTTCACTTTTTTTCTAATAATTGATAGAAAAAACATCGTAGTTCAAAATCATCAGCAACATTTTTTAGGCAACTAAATTTTTGATCCAACAATACCCGATACGTTTTAAACCATTTTTGTTCAATTAAAAAACGACTTGAAAAAAAGTTTTGGCTTAGCCCCACTCTCCCCTAATTTTTTTTTTTCGAAGAAATTCCTTTCTTTCTCGAAAAGAATTTAAAAACGTATTTTTCTCTCCTGAAAAAGCCTGTCGGATCCAGAATAATACCAGAACCAATTCGTCTCGCAATATCAATAAACTGCACGCCTCGTAAAACCTTTCACGCAATATTTTTATATGGACTTTTAAATTCTCACAGAGTTCCTGAAATTATTGAATTATATCATTCATGAATTCATTCCTGTGTCGGTTTCGGATAAAATGATCCCCTATGCATTACATTTTTATGAGCCCCCCCCCCTCCATAAGGCGCTTCTTGAAAGATTTACATATATTTTTCTGTATATTTTCTATTGAATCTTCTCAAATTACCAACTATGTAGAGTAATGCAAATTTTTTATTCGGTATTACTTGTTTTTTTAAGTACATAGTATATAAACAAATGTCCTTTGTGTTTATTTAAAGGTGGAAAGAAATAATTTTCTCTTCTAATTATATGAATAGTTAATTATTTAAAAACGAAAGTTTGGCCGTGATGTCGATGACGTGGCGCATGCGCAGTGCCGACCTTTCCTGGCAGCAGTGAAAAAAGTGGACGGATGCAGTGGAAAAAGTAAATGGACGCAGTGACAAAAGTGAGGCACAGTGAAAAAAGTAAATAAAGTGCGAACTACTTCGTGTTACTGTGTTATTGTTGCGCCAATCGACAAAAAATCGCCTTCTTTTTACACAAAAAACAGGTCAACAGAAATTATAACTTTTTAAATAAATGATAGAAGAAGTACTATTTATATGCTATTTATTTCATGTTAAAATTTATTTATGAATGTTCCTAAGCATTGCCGAGAAAAGGGACATTTTCATTCTAAATGATTTCTTACGATTGGTGAATAATTCTGTTTTTAATATTTCACTCACACACTGCAATTTGTAAACTTTTACACACTTTCAAAGAGGTCGGTACCAGCGAAAATGAAAATTCGCTACCGGTACCCAAAATGAAATTTCTGGGAAAATTGTAAATTATTTAGGTTTCATTTCAAGAATTTAATTTTAATTTTCGAAAATATCAGAATATGTTGGGAAAGATATTGGAAGATTTTAAGATTTTTTTGTGTCGAATTTAAACAAATTTGAGGAAAAATTTGAGGTCGTTCAAAAGATATTTAGAAAGAAGCTTCTGGCAAATATTGAAGGGTTTCAAGATAATAAAAAGTTTCCTGAAGATTTCTAGGGAAATTTAAAATGGCTTTTTATTTGGAAAAATCATATTTCAAATGATTTCTAAAAATATGATTGAAAAACTGCAAGGCTTTAAGGAAATTTTTTGATTTGAAAAGATTTTTCAAAAATTACAGGAAAAATTCGAATAATCTTAAAAGATATTTGGAAGATTTGAAAAAATTCTAAACACAATTTAAATTTTGAAAAAATATTTAAAAATTGGCAACAAATTGTAGATTCTTTAAGATTTTGAAATTAAATTTTGAACATTCTTTGAGAGTTTAAAATACATCAAGATGAGGAAAAAATTCCTAAGGTTCCGTGAAAATTTTTTATATTTTTTTATCTGCCAAAATTCATTCCAAGAGAATATTCAACAAGATTTTAAAGCATTCGAAAAGATTCCCACAATTTAGAAAAATGAATATTGAAGATTATAAAGCAATTCTCTTTGCATGATTCTTAAACAATATAAGAAAAAATTCTATTCAATAAAAAAAGTAGGTTGGAAGTTTTAGAAGTTTCGAAGAAATTCCAATGAAATTTTGAACCAAATGTATTGTTTGAAGATAACGAAAAAAAATGTTTGAAGCTTTCAAAGTATTTTGAAAATAATCAAGGAAATACAAAATTTTTATGAAGATTCTTTGGGAAAAATTAATATGAATTTTTACTTTTTTAAATAACTTTTCCGGAATTTCATATAATCCTCAAAGATTTTAGAGTGTCAAAAAAATCCACAAGATAGTTTAAAAATGTTTGCAAATCAATCTCTTCTGGTAGAAATTTAATCTTTTTGGTTGAAAATGCAACGGTTTCGTTAAAAATTAATCTATTTTGCCAAAAACTCGTATTTTTTGGTTGAAATCCACTAGTTGGGAACAATTTAGTGTAATTTGTTAAAAACTGAAATTTTAGATGAAAATTCATCATTTGATTTGAAAATTCAAAGCTGTAGGTGTAAATGTTACTATCTTGTTGAAAACGCATGTAATTTGTTGCTAATTAATCTGTGTTGGTAAAGGATTCGACTTTTTTTTTACTTTTTTGGATTAATTTATTTGGATTTGATTTCAAATAAAAAAAATTCTGATTTAAATATCAACCATCACATGTTTTCTCAAAAATTAATATTTTTGGGTCCAAAAATTTTAATATTTTGTACGTAATTCGTCTTTTCCCGTAACGAATTCACCTTTTTTGGTTGAAAATATAACTGGTAAAAAATTAATTTCTTTTTGGTTGAGGATTCAACTAATTTTTTGAAAAATCGTCCTTTTGTATCATATCAAATGTTTTTGTTTCCAAATTAAAATATTTTTCAGTAAAAGTATCAATTATCGATTACATTTTTCGTTGAAAATTCATCTTTTATGGTTAAAAATTCAACTATTTGATTGAAAATGAACTTTTTTGTTGAGATTTTGATTTGACGTATCTAAAATCTTGAAAATCTCTTTAAATTTCCTCAAGAATCTTAGGAAAATGATATATACATAAACTTGACAACAATTGAACCTAAAAATGAATAGTTATTTTAAATTTTTCTTCTTCATCAAAAATTTTTTCCCCCTTGAATAGAAAAATTGCACTTGCGCATAGGGCGCGATTACTGATGCTTGTATCTTTTAAATAGAATGAAGAATTTTTCTGAAGGGAAAATAAAAAATCGAAAAATAAATAAATTTTTTGGTTTAAAATATGACTTAGCCTATAAATATTGACCGATTTTTCAATTTTTTTTAAAGTAAATAAAATTCCGAAGAGAATCATCAAGGCGGATTTTTAAATTTGTTTTTAATTATATATATATATATACAAATATATATATATAAAACAACCATTTTTTGAATTAAGCTTTCTTCATTCTTATCAATTGCCTGAATTTAATAGAGGAACATTATTTGAAAATGAATGAATTTTAACCATTGAGCAAAAAAATTGGTTCATAACCAAATTTGATGCTAGAATTTGATTTTTTATCATTTTTATTATTTTTCGATCATTCTTTCTCATCTCATGAGTTATGTATTATTACATTACCGTGATGGAAAAAATTTGCATTCTAATAATTATCATTAATAATATGGATAAATTTTATTAATAGAAGCAGAATTTTGGTTCAAATACCACGCATGATAAAACAATAAATGTTAAAATTGCTATGACCAATTTTTATAACAAATTGAAAATTAGGACATTTTTAAGTCTAACAAAAAATTTTTTAGTGTTTTTAAATGTTTTTTAGTGTATTTTTAAGGTAATTTGAGTACTGAGTATTTTTTGTTCATAAATTTTACTATTATTATAATTAGTTTTTGTTCACAATAATGTCAATTGGGATATTTTTTAGCCTGAAAACAGATTTTTCCAGTGTTGTTATATTTAGCTAAATAGATTATGGTACTGGAAGCACTAATTATAATTTATAAAATTATGAATTTTGATATCGTAATATCATCAAATTTTCGTTTAAAGAACACCTGCATTTTTCGTTTGTTTATAATAATTATATATTAATACACTTAAAAATATATATTTATTTATTAAGTTACCATGATGTATTGAAGTAAACATATGAATACTGAAAAGAACATTTTTTTGACTAAATAATGTCCCAATTTTTCATTTGTTCATGGAATTGATTTATTTTAATAATAATTGTTATTCGAATACCAAGTTTTCCGTCACGATAATAGCGACAAGAACTGAGAAGGCCGAATAGAAAAATTGTAATTCTTTATGGGTAATTGTCAAATTGTAGGCAAATTTTAGCACATACAGTGGCAATCATATTATTATTAGAATTGAATATTTCATAACGGAAATTGATCTTATCACATGTAGAAATTTTAAATTCAAAAGGGGCAGTTTTGAAAATAAGAAATAATAATAAATCCATGCGCACGCGCATATAATCAGTCGTACGCTGTTCTATTGTACCGTACGGTAATGTTGCGAGAAAAATGTTAAAGTTTAACCTTTTATAATGTTTATAAAAAATGACAAATTTCAATTATGAAAAGTCCCCCACTTATGAAAGAAAACACCGACAAGCAAGTAACTGAATGGTTATTATAATTTTTTTCACCCCGAAAATGGTTTTTAATGCACGTACGGGAATGACGTTTTTGTTGTCAAGATGTACTTTTCAGTTTAAGTATCGGATTCACAAAAAAGAGAGTTAATATTTTAAGCTCAATTTTACAAAATCTTGAATTAAACGATGCGCCTAATATTTTTGTATTTATTACTCAACTGTAACTACAAGATTTTACTAGAAGAAAAGATGTACGGTAATGACGTCTGAAATGGCAAAAATTGAGGGACAGATTTCAGGGCTTTTACAATATCATTCATTTGACTTAAAAAATGTACATACATTAAATTTATGTTCATGTGAAGTTTCCAAACTTGATACGTTAAGCGATTTTCAGGTTACTGTCTAAAAAAAAGGAGAAAATCAGTTTAACCTTGTGCAAAATGAGGTTGGGCGCAGTACGGTAATGATGTTTCGGGTGTTCTTATCTTAAAGTGAAGTAAATAGGAACAGCGTTGAAAAAAAGAACTGACCTTTTGGTAGAGGATGATAATAAGTGTTAATTAAAATTTTTTTTAAATCAGCACGAGTTTCTAAGTTAATTTTATATTACTGGGACTTGAAGTTTGCCTTCAATTTGACAATTACCCTTATATATTTCTTTATTCATGAAAATAATCCATATTCAAATCATATTTTTAAACAAAAAATGTACTTTTTCTTACTGTAAGCAGGCCTAATTGCAATTATCAACCTGGCACTTGCCAATATTAAATACGAAAGTCAATCATTCTATATGGAAGCCACAGATGTCCATTGAATACATTATTTTCGCGGAAATCTATTCAAAATATAATTAAATTATTCGATGAAAATTGATAATGCTCTGAAAGAGCGTTATTTGCATGGAATTCATCAGCTCGTAATATTCAGACTGTTATCAATATAACAATTTAACATTTAAAATAAGGTGTCATGTATAATATTGATGATCAGAATCCTATAATAATACAGATTCCTATTAAAAATTGATTTGTATGTAACATCTTGCTAATAGAGCGTATATCAGAAAAATAGATTCTTAATCTTATCCCTCTGTAGCTCAATGGTTAGAGCACCTGACCGAAAATCAGTTGATCTGGTGTTCGAATCCCAGCGGAGTGAAAAGAGAAGATCTTTTTTTCTGAATGAATTGAATTTAATAAATATTGAATTATTTTCCGTATGACTGATGTCATTCTATTTACGCCACTATTTGTGTGATGTATGTAATTAGAAATGTTGAGAAGAAAAAATAATTTAATAACTGAGTCACTCGTCACGTTCTCGTCTCATTTTGTATTTAGATAATTGCAGTAAAACCTAATTAGTGATTTTATAAATTAACTAAATGTAGGGGAGAGTGGGGAGTTGTGGGCCACGCTTTGTGTTCAATGTATAACTTCTCTGGACATCGATAAATTGTCAATGTATGAACTGGTATTTGTAGTAAACTTCTCAATACATCAACTGGAGACCACAATTAATAAAATTCGTTAATGCGTGATGACAAAAAATAAAAGAAAATGGCATATTCCAGTAGTTCATGTTTATTAAAGTTGCAGTAAATAAAAATTAATGATTTTAAAAAGAAATAAAAAAATCTATTCTGATTCACAATGTATGCAAGTGTAATATCCGCTCCTCATGTTGGCACATTTCAAGTGCACAGCAGGATCGCACATGTTGCAGTGAACTGTGTTGTTCCGATTTAAAATCTTTGGCATTGTGCCCTTGCAGATAATGCGAAAGTCTTTTCAGAACAAGAGAAAAGATGTTTCACTTAAAAAATTGAAATACACATTGAAAACGTTTGACCCACGACTCCCCACTAATGGTGGACCACAACTCCCCACAGCCGACATTTACGAAATGACCGAATTGCCATACACACAATGAATGTTTTACCGGAATTGTTTGATTGAATTTAACGCCAATTGCTGAAGGAATATTTTGCAATAACGTGCCTTTGCAATCTGCTGTAGAACGGGACTTCGAATATCAACCACTTGAGTTGTACACAAACTTTTATTTTGATTTCTTTAATCAACAATGTCAAAATACTAACATCGCATGTTGAGACTATGAGTCGAGTTCACAAAGTGAGCTCACACAAAAGAGAGTCTTTTGGCAGTGGTTAAAGCAGTCCTACCACCCACAACATAGCGGAGATTGAGGTGGCCCACGACTCCCCAGGGCCCACAACTCCCCACCGTCCCCTACTATAAATACTGTAACGATCTCAAAATATGAAAATTATTACTTTTTTAGTTATACTTTCGAAATATAGTTTGAAAGAATTTTGATAGCGATCAATCAATTTTATTTCTTTTGCAACTATTTTTTCACTATTCAAATTGGGGCGGACTATTTTCGAAAAATTCTTTAGTATGACAGGAATCATTCTGAACTGGAAGTGAACTTTAAAAAATGTAGGAAAAACGAGAATTCGACGAAATTCATAATAATTTAAGTTGAAGCATTTAAACAAATTTAAGTGAATTGAGATAATTAAAAATATTTCACCGAATTGAGTAGAATCGTTTGAGCTCAGACGAATTCCAGGGAATTTAAAAGAATTTGATAAAATTCCTACGAATTCATGGTAAGTTCAAAAGACTTTGGGATAAACTATAATAATTCTAAAATTTTTTATTTTCAATAAGAGTTCAGGGTGAATTCCGAATTAATTCAAATGTGTTGAAAAAAATCCAGAAATTCAAAATAGTCCACTGATCTCAGTATAAGCAGAGTGAATTTAAAAGAATTCAAGGGAATTAAAGACACTTAATTGAAATTCATCAAAATTCGAGAAAATATAATTGGCAAATTGAAGAGAATTTAAAAGAATTGAAAAAAGTCCTGGAAGGTGAATTTTCAACGAATTTGATTGAATTGAAAAGAATTCAAGTGAATTGAAAAACTTCAAGTAAATTGAAAAAATGCAACTAAATTGAGAAGAATCCTATCGAGTTTATCAAATTTGGAATAAATTGAGAAAAATTGAAAGGATTTTGAAAGAATTTGATAAAATTCCAAAGAATTCAAGATAAATTCAAAAACCGCAGGGTGAGTTTAATTAACTAATATTTTTTTCATTGTTTATAAGAATTCAGACTAAATTCAGAATGAATTTAAATAAGTTGAAAAAAAATCCAAGAATCCAAAATATTTTACTGATTTTAGTAAAATTGGTGTGAATTGAGATTTAGATTAAATTGAGTTTAAAGAAATTTGAGGGAAATGAGAAGAATTTGATGGAATTCATCAAAATGGAACGAAAATTGAAAAAAAATCCAGTGAATTAGAAACAATTCACACGATTGAAAACAATTTGAAAATATTAAAAAATGTATTGAATTCTTTAAATTTGGAAAGAATTGAGAAAAATTCAAGGGAATCCAAACGAATTTGATAAAATGCCTCAGAATCCAAGATGCGTGTAAAAAACTTCAGGGTAAGTTTTGAGAAAATTACAATACAAATTCAACGAATTGAGTGGAATTGAGTAAATTTAGAGGAATCCAAGTGAATAGAAGAAAAATTTTTAAATGCAAAATGTTTTGGTTCAATTTAGTGAAATTAGAGTGAACTTCGAAAAATTCAGGGCAAATCAAGGAAAATCTATAAAAATCATTAAATATCAAGATAAAATCTAAATAATCCAAGTGAATAAAACAAAGTTTTCAAAATATAAAAAAATCCATTGAGTTTAGGTAATCGGGTGTAAATGGAATTACTGAATTAGAATTTAATAGAATCTATCAAAATTTGAGGTGAATTCAAGTGTTCAGGGTGAATTGAAAAAAATGAGAATTAAAAAAAAAACGATTTAATTAAGTGTATTGCAAAAAATTGTAAAAGAACAGAGTGAATAAAACAAAATTTAAAGGAATTCAAAATATTTCAAAACGTCTGTTGAAGTTAAACAAACTCCGGATTCGGATTCAGCGACCCCAAATTAGTATTGTGTCGTGTGCCTGCGCACAGGCATATGAAAGAAATAAATGTCTTGTCCATCAGACGAATCGCATATTTATTTACGTCTTTGTGGTCTCTGAATCCGAATCCGAGGTTGCTGTGACTCGGTCAGATAGCATTAAAGTGAAAAAAAGGTTGAACTTTCGTTAATGTTTTTATTTATGGAACGAAATGCGATCTGACCGAGTCAAACCAACCCTGTATTCGGATTTAGCGACCTCAAACACGTGAAGAAATGTTTGTCTAGTCTGGTGGACAAGACTTTCATGTTTTGTGTTTTCCGTGTGCCCGAGCACCGGCACCTGACAAAAAAATAAAAGTCTCGACCAACAGGCAAGACAAACATTCCTATATGTTTTTGGGGTCACTGAGTCTGAACTCGGGGCTGGTTTCACTCGGCCAGATCGCATTTCATTCTTTATTTCAAAAAAGAGAAAAAAGTTTCAACGTTCATCATTGTTTTTAGTTCAGGAACGAAATGCGATCTAGCCGAGTCAAATCAATCCTGGATTCGGATTCAGCGGCCTCAAACACGTATAGAAGTTATCATCTAGTCTAGTGGACAAGACTTTTATTTTTTTGTGCTTTTTCGTGTGCTCGTGCACCGGCACACGAAAAAAAATCAAAGCCTTGACCAACAGATGACAAAAACATCTCTATACATTTTTGGGGTCGCTGAGTCTGAACTTGGGGCATGTTTCACTTGGCTAGATTGCATTTCATTTCTTATCATAAAAAAGTGAGAGAAAAAAGTTTCAACTTTCATTAATTTTTTTTGGTTGGTGACGAAATGCGATCTGACCGCATCAAACAGACCCCAGATTCGGATTCAGCGACCCCAAAAACGTATAAAAATGCTTGTCTCATCTGGTAAATTTGTGATGTCGTCTAGCTGAACTCGTCAAATAATTCTGAAAACTGTTCGAGGATGAGTGCATGAGTGATGAAATCGATTCGAATTAGTTCCGAAAAGTTAAATTCGATGTAGTCACTCTGAATGTTTACCAGTTTATTCACTCGCGCATATAAGCTTTTATCACTTTTATTCGAGAGTGCTGATCTCGAGGATTAGAGTTTTTTTGTGATGTTATAAATTATTTTTGAATTCAGAACTTAATTCTTTGAGCAGAAAAAAATTATGCTAAAACTCGATTAAAAAAATTCCCTAAAATTTCCCGGACTCATTTTTTACTTTTCCTGACCATTATCATTTAAGGACAAAAATTTTAATTTTGAAAAATTTTCAATATAGAATCTTATATAAATAAAATAAACCCATTTTAAGTGGAAAAAAATTACAACATTCCATTGATTTCAGTAAAATTGATGTGAATTTATGGAAATGAAAATAAAAGTGGGAAAAATTCGATGAAATACCTAAAAAAGGAAGGCAAATTAAAAAGAATTAAGTGAATTGAAAACAATTAAAGAAATAATTCAGCACGAATCATTGAATTGACTAGAATTGAATGAATTCAGAAGAATTCAAATGAATTCAAGAAAATCAAGAAAATTCAAAACAAATTTAAAACATTCAAAACACATTAAGAAAAATTCAAGATGAATACCAGATTAAATCCAAATGAATTGCAAACAATTTTTGAATCGCATCAAATCTTTCAAACTTTAAAATCTTACACTCCTTAAAATACTTTGGAATACCTTCAAATTATTGAAAAACATTAAAAAATTTTTACAATTTTTTCAAAATACAGAAAAATATTTGAACTCCTTACAAATCGTTGCAAAGCTCTTTAAAAATCCCTTTAAAACTTCCTTGGAAGTTCTAAAATTCCCTCAAATCTTTGAAATACTTTGAATTACCGTCAAGTTATTAAAATCTATTCTAAGAATTTTGAAATTTTTCAAAATACCCTCAAATTATTTAAATCTTTCGAAATCTCTTGAAATCCCTTGCAACTTTTTAAAGCTGTTAAAAATTCTATATAAGTTTTAAAAATACCCTCAATTCTGTAAAATACTTTGGAATACCTACAGATTATTTAAATGTCTTTAAAATTCTTTGGATTCTCTTGAAATACCTTAAAATATTTAAAATCCTTTAAAATATTTTAAGCTGCCCAGAAACTTTTTGGAGATCTTGAAAAAAAGTCATACTTTTTGGTTAAAAATTCGACAATTTAGCAGAAAATGAACTTCTAGTTAACAATTCTTATTTTGGTGTTGAAAAATGCACTGGAATCTTCTTTCTATGAAAATCTAACTATTTTGCTGAAGTTTTTTTTTTTAATCCATCCGTTTTAGAAGAAATTTTTCATCTTTATTAAATAAAAATGCAACTGTTGGTTTGAAAATTCAACACTTTTTTGAAAATTTGCTATTCTGATTTCAAAAGTCACCTGCTTTAGCAGAAATTAAATCTTTCTTGGACAAAAATACAATTGTTTCATTTAAAATTCAGCAATTTTGTTGAAAGGTAATACTTTTTGGTTGGAAATTTTACTGTTTTGTTTAAAATTTACCTATTTTGTAGAAAATTTACTTTTCGGTTGAATTTAATATTTTTGTGTCAAAAAGAGAACTGAAATCTTTTCTGGGTGAAAATTCAACTCTTTTTTTGGTATATTTTTTTTTAAATTAAAAGTTCATTTGTTTTAAGAGAAATTTCATCTTTCTTGGATAAAAATGCAACTGTTTCAAAATAAAAATATTTTGTTACAAAGTAATCCTTTCGGTTGCAAATTCTACTGTTTCGTTAAAAATTTAACTATTTCGTAGAAAATGTACTTTTTGTTTAAAAATCATATTTTGGTGTTAAAAAATTAACTGAAAGCTTTCCTGGATGAAAGTTCAACTTTGACAAAAAATTGTCCTTTTTCATCAAAAATTCATCTGTTTTAGTGCAAATTTCATCTTTCTTTGGACAAAAATTCAACTATTTGGTTGAGAATTCAATGATTTCGTTGAAAATTCATCCCTTTGGTTGAAGAAATTCGTCTCTTTGGATGAAAAATTTAATTTTGTTCGTAGGAACTTATTTTTTGTTAAAAAATTCATATTTCGATCAAATCAGTCAACGGGAATCTTTTCTGGATGAAAATTCAACTATTTTTTGAGATTTTTCTTATTTTCAAAGGAGAATTCATCTGTTTCAAGAGAAAATTTTTTTTTTTTTCGATAAAAATGCAACTATTGGGTAGAGAATTCAACAATTTTTAAAAAAAATCATCTTCCTTACTTGAAAATTCTTCTATTTTTGCTGAAAAAAATATGATTTTCTAGGATACAAATTTAATTTTTGTTGGGTAAAAATACATTAGTTTCGTGGACGAACAATTTTTTGCTGAAGTCATATTTTTTGTTTGTGAATTCGATTGTTGTAGAGAAAATTCGTCTTTTGGCTTTAATGTTCAGAAATTCAGGTTAAATTATCTTCCTTTAGTGAAAAATCTTTATTTGTTGAAAATTCCTCTTTTTGGTTTCAAAAAACTTTTTTTTGTACAAATGTCATTTTTTTTTATTGAAATATTAACTATGCCACTTTCTTGGGGAATTTATATAATTATTTATCACATAATTATTGTACACAATTATCATTATTAATTATATAATATTATAATAATATTTATATAAAATAAATTAATAGCGTTTTTGGAAACTAAAAATTATGTACAGAAAGTGTGTGGGGGGGGGGGGGGGTAGAAATATTTTGTTACGCTTCACAGAAAAGCTGTGCTGCACCTATTTCAACTGACAATTCTGTAACTTCAGCAGAATAATTTTTTTCGCCTTTTGTGTTATTTTTACGAATATAAAAATTAAGAATTCAAAAGGAGGAAATCAGTTTTTGATGAAAGTAAACCTGAATGCTCTATTAAGTTTTATTTTGAATTCCGATTATTATTCCACTAGTTGACATATGGGAAAGAAATCAGCTAAGGTGGTTTGAAAATCTTGAAAGAATGAAAGATGAACGCCTGACCAAGCAAGTGTATAAAGGTAAAGTAAATGGCAGAATGCCCAGAGGTAGACCGCCGAAAGAATGGTTAGAATCTGTGAGTGAGACACTAATCCGAAGAGACATAAGAAGCCATAGAAACACGAGAGCTTGCATGAAAAAAAGCATGGACGTGAAGGAAGTTAGAGTAGTATGCCAGGACAGAAGAGTGTGGCGACAAATAGTTTGTAAGCAGAGTGACAATAGAGTGAATGATGCCGGAAACAAAGACCTTGGATACTAATGGGCCCAAGCGGGGAACCATGCATGACAACCTTGTGAGGCTGCTCACTTGGGGTGATCGCTAGAGAGATTGATCAGCAACCTGGGTCGGAGCAGTGTTGTGGGTCATTTAAAAAAATAACACGAGAATTCCAGATCAATCTAAAACATATATACCTCACACCTATATACCCATATACCTTACACCCATATACCGACCTACTTTATACCTATATACATATTCACTATTTTCCAACCGAGTAAGTCACGCCTACCCCGAAAGGGAAATGGTTTATTGATATAATAATAATAATAATAATAATAATAATAATAATAATAATTGAATTTCAAATTGTTCTAGGCCTTTTAATATACTGAAGCCTCAGAATATAACAAGAATAATTCCATTTGCTCATAATTTACGTGTGTGTATTTGTAGTAAATAAACATTTACGATGCCCTACTCAATTTCAATGGAGACATGATTTCAGATTGTTAGATGTCCGGAGATACTGAATCGAAAAGGGCGTTCCCGGATTGGACAATACCGTCTGTCCGGCATATATCCCTGCATTAAATATTCCGCACTTTCATCTTAATATTTTTGATTTATATATTTGTAAGATTCCAAAATATCATTTCTACTCTTTTGCGAAATTTCGAAATCTAGTAATCTACAAAATTTATAATAAAAATATCTTCCGAATTCAAAATATTCCTACTGGAAGCATTCTTGCAAATTTCGGATATTTTTATACTTTGTTTTTATATTGAGACACTCTGAAACTTGAACTGTTAAAAATTAAGATATTCTGAAAATTAATTTTTTATAGTGCTTATTCTTTCGAATTAAAATTATGTAAACAGTTCTTTGAAATTTTAATTTTGAGACATTTAAATTGCGAAAGATTATAATTTTAATCCATTATTAGTTTTCCTGATATTGGATGCTTCCAAATTGAAAATTTTTAAAGTTTAAGAATGCTTACTTCAGAAAGTGGAAAAATTAAAATAAAAAAAATGATTAGGTCGAAATTGGAATTTCCAATTTTGTGAATTCATATAAATAGGATGATTACAAATCGGCACACTTTCGGATTTGCTAACTGGAAAATTGGAATACTTTTAAATTAGCTTCCCTCATAAATGCATGTCACCAATAATGTTTCATTTTTTAAGCGATTTTGGATTTAAAGTTTTTAAATTTTGTTCTTGATGAGTCCAGCTTGTAATTTCAAATTCAAGAATTTTAAATTAGATGGAAGTCAAATCCAAAAATCCCATAAAATAATATTGTTCAATAATTGTTGTCCAATAATCAAGTTAATGTACAGAATTCCTGAAAATAAAACAAGAATTCAACGATCAAATTTGGACAACCACCACAAAATTCTCCTATTGCAATTTCTAGAAACAAACAAATTTGTTTCTTTGGACAAAAATAAAAAAGAGGAAAGAAAATGGGAAAGAAATTTCAAAATCTTTGCAGAATTATTTTTTATGAATAGATATACACATAACCATATGTATACTTCCTGAGTTAGTTTTTTGGTAAGCCACTGTTTCAAATTGAAAAGAATTATTTTTGAAAAATCGAACTTTTGCGTTTCTCTCGGAAATAACAAAAGGTGCAAACAAAAATGTTTAGATGGGAGCTTACACAATCAGAAAAGTTATACAAAAACTGTCTCTGGCTCTTTCGTAGTATCATGCATCGTTTACTAGAACAATTTAAAAATTATATTTTCAAAAAAAAATGTTCTTGTCCACAAAAATGGTTTCATGGGTTAGTCATCAAAAAATTATCTAACGATAGAAAGCTCATTTTATTTTTTACAATATGAAAACACTGCTAATGTCAAAAGACATCTTGTCAGCTTTATGTGAGCAAAACAATTTGTTTGGCCGTGACATTTTTTTCAAATATAGTTTCCCAGGCGGAAATACTATATATAGTGTGAAGTATTATATATAATATTCGTTTGTTTTATACATTTTTTATATAAAACAAATGAATATTATATATAATACTTCACACTATGTATAAACTATATATAATATTTTCGCATGGGTTCTTATTTTCTTCTCGTAAACGATGCAAGCTATCACACAAGAGCAAGATATATATTTGTAGAAATTTTCTAGATATATAAACTTTGATCTGAACGTTTTTTTTACCTTTTGGTCATCTTTGAAAATTGGAAGAAAATTTACGAGCAATTGAAAGAACAAGAATTCTCACGTCGAATAAAAAGAGGAAATCCTAACTATCTACACTCGTTCGGACAATACTGCACTTTTTTAAAAATTCATTTTTTCAGAATTCGCAGATAATCTTCAAATAATCCTAAAAAACTTGGTGGTTAAAGTTTGAAATGGGTCTCTTCATTTTCACTCACCTAGACATTACTTAAAATTTTGCCTAATTCGAAATGGAATTTGTATTAATTTTATTTTAAAATGTTTTTGATTCTAGAATTCTTGAAAAAGGTTGCTTAATTGTGATTTCTGATGCTATTTTTTGTTTTTCACTTTTTGAATGGAAAAATCCTTCTATTGAAGCTTTCCTAAAAATGTATATATTCGACCCAGTTTCACTCCCTACGTTAAAATAAAAAAAATGCGGTGTAAATTCCCACAAAGAAAATTTGCATGACAGAAGTCGTTGTCGAGCAATTCCACCAGAAATCTATTTCCATTAGTTTACATGAATAACTGTGGAATGTAGATGTAATTCAATAATTGTCCTTAATGGAAGGAAGGAGTATGGGCAGAAATGCAGTGGTCACTTCCAAGAGAAACAGGGTAATGAATCTTCGCACCAATGTGCTTTTGTCATATGTGTTCCAGAACACAAACGATGATAGGTAATGCTTGCTCACACAGCATATGTGGGTCAATCATTTCGACACCTTCAACTAATGAGACCCCAGGCTCTCCAGCTTATCCGATCGTCCACTTTGTATCAAGCTGTGCTATAACAATGTCAGAATCAATATAACAGCCGCACAAATTTTCTATTATTATTGGAACATTGTTCTAACACCAATTTAGGGGGTCATCCCGTGTGACATCCTTTTTAAAAAAAGGTTTTTTCAAAATTTCTTGCAGCGGAATTAAAGAAACACAGGGCTTCCAAATTTTTACTATATATTCGTTCAGTCTTTGGTAGTAACTCTGAATTTTTATATGCAAAAATATGATCTTGATCGCGAGTTTTATTGAGCGAATGGCAACCATATGAAAAAAAGGTAGGTAAACGGCGACGATGATTCTGTCAGAGTTGCTTATCCGAAATCACAGAATAAAATTGAATCTGAATCTATACGTGGATAGCTATCGTCGGAACTAGGATTTTTTGAAAATCTTGATAATTCAATTTTTTATATGCTTTTAAGCATTAAGAACCGAAATTTCATGATTTTTTGCAAATATTTATCGATGAAAAAAAATGGTTCACTATTTTTCAAAAATCCTAGTTCCGGCGATAGCCGTACGTGTGCTGAATATATCATTCCAATTTTAAAGCAATCGATTGAATCGTTTTTCAGAAATCATAGTCACCAGTTTGAAAAATGTAGTTTCGAGAGCTGTTACGCTGCTTTGAGTTTCAGACAGTGAATAGAATCGGCCGAAAAGAAACCGTCACACGAGATGACCCCCTTAACCTTTTTTTAGAAAGAAACATTGTTTATTTTCTAAAATTATGTTATAGATTTTACAAAAAATCTTAGGGCCGTACTTAAATTACGCAACGGATTATAGGCCCTTTCTGAGACCTCCCCTCCCTCCTGAAACAAACCAATACAAATTTGAAATCTTCAAATTTATTAATATATTTGAAACAGAAAAATATCTTTTTTACTATAAAAGATGGCTTTTTAACAAAATACTTAAATTTTCAATAGAATAATTAAATTATTCAAATAATAGTTAAATTTTCAACCAAAAAATACAAATTCCCAACAAAAAGTATCATAATTTATATTTCAATTAAAAAATAGGGAATTTATACAAAAAAAAGTTTTTCGAAACCAAAAAGACGATTTTTCAACAAATAAAGATTCTTCACTGAAGAGGGAAAATTTTACCTAAATTTGTGAACCTTCAATACGGATTTTCTCTACAAAAATTGAATTTAAAAACAAAAAATATGACTTCAAGGAAATTATTTTTTCTACTAGACAAGAAGAATTTTCAATTCCAAGAGATCAATCTTAAAAAAAGGAATAGTCACATTTTCACTTAGGAACTTAATTTAAATAAAAAGTCTTCTCCACTAAACAGTTAAATTTTTAACCAATGACATAAGCCTTCATTAAAAAAAATACATTTTTAACAATGCAGTTTATCTTTTACCCAAGTAGTTGAATTTTCAATGTAAAGAGAATAATTTTCGAAAAAATAGTTAAAGTTTCAACGAAAAAGATGAATTTTCAACTGAAAATATAACTCATAAAAAAAAAGATTTCTTAACAAAGTGATTCAACCAAATCTTTCAAATAAAATAGTTAAATACTCAAGCAAAGAAGAATTGTTTTCAACCAAAAAGTTGTATTTTAATAAAAAAATAAATGTCTACCGGAGCGTGTGAAATTATAATTTAAAAAGATAAATTAAAAATAAAAGTTGAATTGTTTGTTAAAAAAGATTTTAGTTGACCTTCCAATATAAAAATATGAATTTTCAATCAAGAAATGAGTTTCTATGAAAAAAATTGAATTTTCAATCCAAAAAGACCCAAAAAGGATGAATTTTCAGCGAAATTGTTCAACTCTTTACCCAATAGTTACATTTTTATCCGGAAAAGACGGAATTTCTCCTGAAACAGATGCATTTCTATTTAAAAAAACAAACTTAACATTGTAAAAAAATAGTTGAATTTTTATCCAGGAAAGACTCCAGTTGACTCTTCAAGATCAAAAAATGAATTTTTTAACATAAAATAAGCATTTATGAACAAAATTGAATTTTTCATCCAAAAAGACGAATCTTTTCAACCAAAAGGGATGAATTTCTAACGAAATCGTTAAATTTTCTACCAAATAGTTGAATTTTCTTCCAAGAAATATGAAATTTATCTTAAAACATGTGAATTTTCAATTAAAAGGACAAAAAAATTTCAAAAAAAAACAGTTGAATTTTTAGCCAGAAAACATTTTAGTTATCTTTTTAACACCAGAATATCAAATTGAACCAAGAAGTGAATTTTCTACAAAATAGTTAAATTTTCAACGAAACAGCAAAATTTTCAACCAAAAAGTATGACTTGACAAAAAAATTGTACAATTTTAAACCAGAAAGTTGCATCGTCCAAGAAGAATGAAAACTCTACTAATTATAAAAGATGTGAGTTTTTAAATCAAAAAGAAAAATTTTCAAAAAAGAGTTGAATCTTCATCCGAAACTATTCTAATCGACTTTTTTTACAGGAAAATACAACTTTTAAACAAAAAGTAAACTTTCTAGGAAAAAGTTGAATCTTCAATGGAACAGTTGTATTTTTGTCCAAGAAAGTTGCAATATTTCCACTAAAAAAAGATGAACTTTAAAATTGAAAACACTAATTTTCAAAAAACAATTTCTTCATCCAAAAAATATTTCAGTTGACTTATTAGCAACAAAATATGAATTTCAAACACAAGGTTTATATTATACGAAAAGAGTTGAATTTTCAACTCAAAAAGACGAATTTTTAACAAAACAGTTGAATTTGCAAAAAAAAGATGTCTTTTTGAGAAAATTCTTAAATTTTGAACCAAATAATAAAGTTTATAACAAAAAAAAACTGTGAAGTAATTTAAGTACGGTCCCATATTCTTATATGATTTCTAAAACGTATTATATGATTTACAGAAGTTTTTTTATAAAAAAATTCCAGTTGAATTCAATATAAATGACAATTTCTTTCATTCAGTTACAAATCTTTAAAATTAGCGAATCATTTTTCTCATTCGCAAAATATGCCTCGCCACCTGTGGAATAATCCGACACAGTACTTTGAACATTTTTTTACATCTAAAAAGCGTCAAAAATACTTTTTCAAGCTATTTTTGGATGAAGCTATTTTTGGTAGAAATAAATACAATTAGAATTTAATTTGAATCTTCTATAAGATTAAATTTACCATGTTTCGGCATATATTCGTCACATAAATGTATTGAACATAAAACTGAAACTGAATTCTTCATTATGAATGTAAATTTGGCAAGATCCTTTCCTTCGAGTGTTTTAAATTATTCAACCGGCATTCAGGAAAAACAATGCTTTCAAGGTTTATAATTTATAATTTATATTCTATAATTTTTCTTTACTCCGAACCTAGTTTTTAGCGCACGTACGAAAATGACGTTTTTGTTGTCAGAATGGACTTTCATTTATAATATTCGATTCACAAAGAAAAGAGTGAATTATTCAAGCTCCACTTTATATAATCTTGTATTAAACGATACGCTTAATGTTTCTATATTTATCACTCAACTGTAACTAGAATATTTCACTAAAAAAAAAGTCGTTTGGTAATGACGTCTGAAAACACAAAAAGCGAGGGACAGGCTTTAAGGTTTTTACAATATTATTAATTTCACTTAAAAATGTGCAGACATTGAATTTATGTTCATCTAAAGTTTACAAACTTGATATGTTAAGCATTTTTCAGGTCTAAAAAAAGTATAAAATCAGTTTATTCTTGTGTAAGGTGAGTTTGGCACGCCGTACGATAATGACGTTTGGGGTGTTCATATATTAAATTAAAATAAATAGGAACAGAAATGAAAAAAAGAACTGGCCATTTTGTAGAGAATGATGATAATTATTTATTAAATAAAAAATAAAAAATCAGTACGAGTTTCTAAGTTAATGTTATATTGCTGGGACTTTAAGTTTGCCTTCAATTTGACAATTACCCATATCAAGAGGGTGGGGAAAGTGAAAAATCGGTAAAAAAAAGCTTCAAATGATATCTTTTTCAATAATTTATTGAAAATGTGATTTTCGAGTTATTAATTTTCTGACTTGGAAAATGTAATAATTTGAATAGATTGGTTCAGAATCAAGCACACATTTTTTATCCTTGCAGAAATCGAAGAGAGCTGAATTTCCCCCATTTTCGTCAGAAGAGTTTCTCTCGCTCAATAAAGTTTTCTGCTGTACGTTTGAGTGAACATATACCTTACTTTGTGCAATATGTCTGATATTTGCAAAAAAAAAATAGTGGGGAACTTTCACTCGGCGAGAACGAAAACTTCTGGCTCGAATACTTCTTGCGGTCGGTTTAACGCCATTCAAGGATGAAAAATCCCTCTTGGGAACCGCTTGAAAGGTTTCGCGAGTTCCAAAGTTAATAAAATTTATGGAAAAATCATCAAAATAATAATTGGGGCAGTTTCGCGAGTTCCAAAGTTAATAAAATTTATGGAAAAATCATCAAAATAATA
>CAKNXH010001839.1:113041-240229 GCA_932178445.1 Andricus quercusramuli | reverse complement strand
CGAGTTCCAAAGTTAATAAAATTTATGGAAAAATCATCAAAATAATAGTTGGGGCAGTTGGAGTAACGTTACTAACTCAAATGAAGTTTAGTACGTTTCCTGTTGATGAGTTTTAAAAAAATTTGCTAATTTCTTAAAAGACAGCCATACAATTTTATTAATTCGGAAATTCGAATGTAAGTGAGTATAGGGCTTCAGAGCCCTAGCTGCCATAGAAATGATAAAACTGTATTAATAAAAAAAAATATAAATTAAAAAATACCAACAAGCTTTTATATATTTTGGAACATTTTCTAAAATTTTAGCAGAATATATCTATTTTTCTAATGATAAAGCTGCCGAATATAATAACATGTAATAATTTGTCACGTGGCAGGATAATAATATTAACATATTCTCACACAGCCCTAATAAGTTTAAAAATCACTTTCATGTTTTGAACTTCCCAAACTTGCCCCATATTCCCTTTTTTTCGCCCCTATTCGGAAATTCTTCTTTTTCCTTATTTTAGAAGAAACTTCTTCTTTTCCTCCTTTTTTCCTTAAATGCAAATTCAATAATTAGAATCCAATAAGGAAAGCTAACTATTTTTGTTTTGAAGTTATTTTTTTCGTTTCAAAGCCTAATGTTATATTTTTGGTTGAGAATTTATTTCGTTTTGTTAAAACTTCAATTTTTCGGTTGATGATTCATCTTTTTAGTTAAAAATGTAATTATTTTCTTGAAAATTGGTGTCATTTTTAGTTGAGAAATATTTTTTCAAACTGAAAATTGAATTATTCCATTTTTGGTTGAAAATTCTTATTTTTTTTTTTTAGTATTTAACCATCTTGTTGAAAATTCATCTTTTTTGGTTGAATTCAAAGATATTCATTTTCAAATTGAAATGTTTTTTGGCCCAAAGTCAGATCTATGACACAGAAAAAAATTTTCTACCTTATTTTAAGAAAAAAAGTTTGAAACTTACAAAAAATAATGATTCGAATAATATTTTTTGTAAATAAATGTACCCTCGCTTCTTACAATTTTTTCAAAATGGTCAAATTTTATCAAATCATTGTTTAATTTTCTCAGGGAAACATTTCCTACAACTCTACTGTTTCCAATTTTTAAAATAAGTAAATAATCTTTAAACGCAGTTATTTTTTCGAAAGAAGTTTTCTTAAAAAAAATTCTTTCAACTATTTCAGTCATATAGAAATTCACTTTCAAAATCAAAACAGAATCGTAGAGAATGTTTTATTTGATCAAATCAGCCACCATTTATTAAAATTTGACCATTTTTCAAAAATTTATCAAAAGCGATATTAAGAAAAAATGAAATTAAAATATTTATTTGAAAAATAGACTATTTGCTAGAGAGTTAAATTTATTGTTGTAAAGTTGTATTTCTGGGTTGAAAATCAAATTATTTGTTTGAAAATCCGTCTTTTATCGTTTCAAATTCGACTGTATATAGTTGAAAATTGAACTATTTCACTGAAAATTTGTATTATTTTCAAATAAAAAATAATCTTCTTATTTGAAAAAGCTATTCCGGTTCTGGTTAAAAATGTATCCTTTTTGTGTAAAAAATTAATTTTTTTCGTAGAGAATTAATCTGGTATGTTAAGAATTCATCTTTTTGGTTGACGGTTCAACTTTTTTTTTCAAAAATTGGTCTTTATTGGTTGAATTCAGCTGGGTGATTTTTTTAAAATAATTTTTTGAATTTAGTTCTGAATTAACTTTTTTTGTTGAGAATTCATATTTTCGGATCGAAAAATCATCTTTTTTGTAGAACGTTTGTCCTATTGACTTGTAAATTCAGCTGTTTGATTTAAAATTAAAATAACTATATGCAAAATTATCCATTTCCTGGAAAATTACCTTACTTCTGGGAAACCATATTCTCAAGTTGAAAATTCTGCTCATTTGTAGAAAACTCGTCTGTCTAGCTTCAAAATTCAACAGTTTTGTTAGAATTTCATCCTTTTTGGTACAACGTTAAAATTGTTGGTGGAAAATTGATCTTTGTGTTTGAAAAGTTGATTTGTGTTCTTGGAAATTCCTTTCTTCCCATGTAAAAAATAATTTTTTTATCTGTAATTAGGATATTTTGTTTTCGGTTAAGGATGTACCCTTGTAAGTTGAAAATTCGTCTCTTTCTGTAGAAAATTATTCAGGTTTGTTAAAAATTTTCCTTTCTTGTTAATGGTTCATTTATTTGATCAAAAATCCTTCTTTTTCGTTGAATTCAAGTGGGTGAAAATTTGTTCTCTTGTTCTAGAAAATTAATTTTTCAAACTGAAAATTTAATGATACCATAATTTTTCATCAATTTTGATTTATATACAATTATTTCATTATATTTTATTTGAAATGCCTAAATGAATGAATATAATATATATATATATATATATATATATATATAATGAATGCTATATAATAATACAATTTTATCAATTCTATGGCAGCTAGGGCTCTGAAGCCCTATACTCACTTACATTAGAATTTCCAAATTAATAAAATGTTATGCAATTGATAAATCAATTCAAAATTTTTAACCATTTTTGGTTCAAAAATGGTATTTTTTGTTTAAAAATGAGACTATAGATTCAATACATATTCAAGTATGCTTAAAATAAACAAACTCAAGAACAATTCATATTTTGCTTTACTGATTATTTGAAAGTAAACTTTGCTAAATTTTTTTTTGTTTTAGCTTCAAAACTCATCTATTTTGTTGAGAATTCGTCTTTTGTGTTGAATTCAATTTGTTAACAATCCGTTCTGCTTTGGTAAAAAGATATTTTGGTATGGTTAAAAATAATTTTTGATTTGTTGTTATTTAGTCTTTTTGGGTTGAAAATTCATCTCTTTTGGTAGAAAAACTTTTTTGGTTAAAAATTAAACTATTTTGTTGAAAAAATAATATATTTGTCTTTGAAGTCCTAGGAATGGAATGCGCTTTGGACTGTAAAGTCTGATATTTTAATATTTTTAATTATTCTTGATTCATTACCGCAGCGGTAATGAGTCAGTCACGTACAAAAATTGGCAACTGAATTTGCTGGAAACTTATCTACACACTAATATTTTGTCTTCAAGCAACTTCTGTAAAGCTTGAAATAAGGTGCACTCTTTCCTTATTGACCTCATTTAACTTTCCACATTTACTTTCTGTACTCATATAATTAATTATCTCTCAAGAGAAATTAATTGGAATTATTTTTATTTGTGTTTAATTAAAGGAAGAAATTAGATTTAGCAATTAAATTCATTCACTTGATGAATAAAGCGAAGCTAGAATGTAAATTACTGGAATGAGTACATTGAATTCCAAAGCAGAACATTCGAATTTCCTCTGACAAACGTTATGTAACTTCGAGCCAATATCGTCTGTGGTTTTCGTTGACATACTAGATGACGAAGAGGATCAATTGGAGTTGATAAGATGAGACATCGAAGTTGAAATTCAATTAAGGACATCGCCACAGCCTCACGAGACTAATTACATTGTTTATATTGGGCGGCTTTATAATTTGAAAAATGTAAATATTGGGTTGAAATTTTGGGAAATGGTTTTAAAAATACAAAGGCACGTCTGTCTGGCCCATTTGATTTTTTATTGAATTTAAATAGTACAAATTTCATTAATTTGACATTTGAAATGTAAGTAAGAACAGGGCTTTGGAGCCCCAGCTACGATAGAAAAAAAATGGCCTTAAGTAAACAAAATCAAAACTTGAATGGAGAAGACAGACGTGCCTTTATATATTTTGAATCATTTTCCAAAATTTCAGCAAAATATATTCATTCGTCTAATTATGAAGCCGCCGAATATAAATAACATGTAAATGGTCACATGACAGACTGCCGCATGCAGTCGATGCAGTGTGACGTCACACATGCATGATATAAATGTGAATAACAGTTTTTTTAAATGTTTGAAAAAATTGAAAATAGTGATTTTATTTTACAAGTGAAGCATTCAAGTAAATTCTTTTAATTGAAAAGTCTATTATTATATTTTTGGTTCAGAATTAATATTTTTTGGTTGTAAATTCAGCTGCTTGGCTCAAGCTTGAACTTTTTTGTTGAAAATTCATTTTCTTGTTTGAACGTTTGACTACTTCATTTAAAAATCGTTTCTTCTTGGTTGGAAATTTACTTTTTAACTGAAAATTAAACCCTTCTAATATTGATCGAAAATTGATCGTTTTCAACTATTTGGTTCGAAATGCATGTCTTTTGTTGAGAGTTCGCCCTTTTGGCTAAAAATTAGTCTTTTCAATTGAAAATTCAGCTACTTGGTTGAAAGTTGAACTGCTTTGTTGAAAATTCATTTCAATTTTTCAACTGAAAATTTAACTATGCCATTTTTTATTGAAAATTGATCTTATTTAGTTTAAAAATCAACCATTTGGTTGAAAATGAACTTATGTGTTGAAAATTGATATTTCTCGTTTGAAAATTATACTTTTTGGCCGGCAAGTTTAACAATTTTGGTTAAAAACTGTTTTTTTATTGACATACATTTTTCTTTGTTAAATTCCGCCATTTTTTATTCAAAATAAAAATCTTTTCATGTTTAAATATCAATTATTAAATTTATGAAATATTCATAGTTTTTTATTGAAACTTTGACGACTTGTTTAAAAGATTTACTACATTGTTAAAAATTTCTCTTTTTGATTGAAAAGTTATACATATTGTTGAAAATTTGTCGTTTCTGGTTGAGTTCAACTATCCTTTGTTTTTAATTAAGATATTTCTTAGTTTAAATCTCAACTAATATATTTTTTGTTGGAAATTCACATTTTTCAATTAAAAATTAAAAGTTTTCAAAGAAAATTCCTCTTTTTGGTTTAAAAATTTGGTAGAAAATTCAGCTATTCGGATAAAAATTTAAATCTACAACTATTTTGTGGAACAATCTTTCTTTTTGTTGACTTTAACTATTGCTGATTCAAAATCAAAATTTTACTCTGGTTGAAATATCAACTATTAGAATTTTTGTTGAAAATTAATCTTTTTTGATTGAAAATTCAACTATTTTGTTGAAAGTTGAACTAAATCAATAAAAATTCGTTTTTTCATGTTCATTTCCGGCTGAAAATGTACCTATTTTGTTAAAAAAAGCGTCTTTTTTGGTTGAATTGAACTATTTGTGATTTAAACTAAAAATATTGTTTGATCATAATATCAACTATTGCATTTTTCGTTTAAAAGTTATATTTTATGGTTGAAAATTCAGCTTTTTGGTAAAAAGTTGAACTACTTTGTTAAAAATTTATTTTTTTTTCTCAAAAATTCATCACTTTAGTTGCAAAATTCATCATTTTGTTTGAAAATTCATCTTTTTCAATCAAAAATTAATCTTCTCAGTTGGAAATTAATTTTTTTGGGTAATAGTTCAACTTTTTCGTTAAAAATGTATGTATGTTTCTATGTGCGTAAAATAATTTTATTTAATAGAATTTATTCCCCTATTTTTGTTAAAAGTTAAACTTTTATTGAAAATCCTTCTTTCAAAGATTTATCATTTTGGTTAATAATTCTACTATTTTGTACAAAATTTAATTATTCCGTCAAATTAATTTTTTTTAAAAATATTTTGAGCATTTGTCTCTTTTGCCTCAAATTTCAACTATTTGTTGGTAAATGGAATTGTTTTGTTGATGATTAATTTTTTTTTTTTTTTTGAAAAATGATCTAATCAGTGGAAAGATTGGAATTTTATATTCTGATAAGTTTCAAATTCAACTATTTTGTTACAAATTCATATTTTTTGGTCAAAAATTAAACTGCCTTATCGCAGATTCATCCTTTCAGATTGAAAATTCATATTTTTTAGTAGAAAAATTCTTGGTTAAAAATTTATTTTCCTCGGTTGAAACTTGAACTATTCGGTTGATAATTTAACAACTTTGTTCAAAATTCGTCTTTTTTCCTTGAAATGTAAAAAATTTGGTTGTGAACGAAACCGTTTTCCCTGAAAATAACTTTATTTTTCGTTGAAAATCTAACTATTTGGTTCAATAATTATCTTTTTAGGATTAAAAGTCAACTAAAAAGTATTCCTTTTTAGCTGTAAAACTCAATCCTTCTGTTGAATATGCATCTCTTTTGGTAGAAAATTATACTTTTTTGTTTGAAACTTCAAACTATTTTGTTGAAAGTTCAATATATTTCGCCTTTAAATCTTAAAAATTTCATATTGAATTCGACATAGTACCTACACATTTATTTTATTCAGAAGAATTTATTCTCCTATTATTTCCCTATATTCGTTCAAAATCAACCTGCTTTCCATTTTGGAATGGGAAGTCTCTTAAAATATTTTGCTTTTATATTTGGTTTTTCATTTTAGGGGTATATCAAATGGAACCGAAAAAGCGGTACTTAAAAGGGAGGAAAAAATTTATTTCCATATTATTCCCCGACTTTTGTGAAAAACCACCCTATTTCCCCTGTCTGGAGAGCACTCACAAAATTTGTTTGATGATCTGTGACGAAAAAGGGGAGGGGTTTTGCCACTCATCAAAATAGCGTGACGTAATTTCTGAACGGCCCCCGATTAGAAATTATGATGACTAGCTAAATTTAACGAGTACTAACAAAAAGGTTATTTTTGGAATCTAGAAGGAGAAATTCTTACTTTCCATTAAAACTTCTTGCACTTACAACCCCAGATTTTTGGAAATGATAACGTGAATCTGAAATTAGGATTGCGGAAGATGTTCCCAGACCGTGTAATTTTCCGTCACTTCCAATATAACAGAATTATAATCCACTTATTTCTCGTTCAATCGCTCGAAAGATTCTCACCAGATAAATCATCTTTCGCCCTGCTGGGAAGGATGTTCTCGGAATTTTCCTTTTTTTGTCGCCGGATTGCTTATTAATTTATCAAGATTTCAAGGAGGCGACAGTAACCTGCAGGAAATTTCAGAATGAGAGAAATTTGTTACGTTTCTTAGAAGAGACTACATTGAAGGATAAAAATATTTGTTCGGATTACTGAAAAAAAGTAAAATGCTCCTTTCGAAACTCGGAGAAAGACCAGAATTCTTGTAAAGAAGAAGAAGTGAAATTTCTAAATACGTGGAAAATCATTTTTAAATTTGATAATTCTGTATAAATTTTGATTAAAGTTTCAAACAGAAACTCAGCTCAAGTAACAAATTAGGTGGGTGACTAATGTTGAGCGGGAGGTTTATCTCCGAGGATGGTAGGGTTTTCTGCAGTTTTCCTCTCCTTTGGCCAAACTTCCAGGCAAATGCTAGTACTTATAATAATGTCGGATGCAGCCGTGGGTTATCACTAAACTCATACAGTGATTATAAGCATACCTTAGTAAAACCAGCCTCACGAGATAATAATAATAATAATGATGAAACATCCGCTTCATCAACCCTGAGTAATTAAAGTGCGTTTGTGCAGGAATATTAAACCTGTCTACGCGATAAGCCTCCAGGTGAACTCGGTTCTATCCTCAGTTTATCTTCACCTTCCTCAAAATATTTAATCAAATTTGCTACAAAGCAAAGCTTTCCAAGATTTCAGCAAGCTTTCAATAACTATTCTTGAAATTGCAAAGTGAAAATTCCAACTGGTATTTGATCATGAACATGATCGGAAAACCCGGGAATTAGCCTAGAATTTTGAGCACCGGGAAAAAGCCGGGATTTTTATAAATTTGTTTTTACTTTTGCAATAAATATTGGCTGACTTTTAGGAAAAGATTTGTTAGAAATTGTGCTCAGTGGTATCAACTATCTCTGTTATAATATAATAGATCATTTTAAATTTAGGATTTGAAAGGTAATCTTTCGTTCCTAAATGAGTGTTCCTTTTATACATATTTGAGATATTTAAGAATTGAGAGCATCTGCTAATGGATCGTTCGAATGCTAAGGTTGCTTCTATATTTGAGAAAGAAAGCCTCATTTTTAGACATTTCACATAATAATTAGACAGGTCACCTCAATTTATATAATTAATTACTAATAATTGGAATAGTAATGTTATAATTTATAGATAATATAAATGTTTCGCGGTCTCCATTACAGATAACGTTAACTTACGAAGAGAACTACAAAATGTTCAACAAATCCTAATACAAAACGATTACACAAAGAAATTGATAAAGCAATAAGAAAAAAACAAGTCAACACAACCTACTGAAGAAAGAAAGAAAAAAACGACCTTCATCCTACCCTACATTCAAGTTATCACAGAACAAATAGGAAGAATTTTCAACAAACACAATATCCAAACCATCTTTAAACCACCTGTGAAAATAGGACAACTTTTATACAACCCTAGAGATAAAAAGGTACCTCTCAGTGTTCCGGGAGTATATGAAATCCCTTGTTCTTGTGGCAATGTTTATATTGGAGAAACCAGGAGGGCGGTGAGCCAACGTATAAAGGAACATGAGAGTAAAGTCAGACTAGAACATTCCACGCAATCAGCACTAGCTGAGCATCACATCGAAAGAGGACATAGCATCTTATTTGACATAACAAACTTCATCGCAAAAGTGAAAAGTATTTTTCCAAGAAAACATAGAGAAGCAATAGAAATTTTAAAACGCCTTAATAACATCAATAAGGGCAATGATATAAAGTTGCAATGAGCAACTTCTTTGCTTGGTATAGTGTTATATTCTAAATTAAAGCCAAAGCTTCCTTCATAGAAACAACTATTGAAGAATAGTAATGAAAAGATCATTAATGGACCATTTTTCGCGTCTCGGAAACGCGAACAATTTTATCAAATGCAGTGCTGTTCTATTTCATTTATTAAAGAAGTTTTCTTCATATCAACAAGATAAACAATATTTTTCAAATTCATAAATCGTTATTGCTAAATCATAAGAAGTCATAGAAGGTTCGTCAGTGGATCATTCGACGTGTCTCGAAAACGCGAACCAAAATTTCAGATACAGTACTGTAGTATTCCTAATATTAATTAAATATTACTTATACAAACAGAATAGAGACATTTTAATCAACTTTATAAATTGGTACTGGTGTGTTATAAAAGGTCGAATTATATCGAAATATTTGTTTAAAAAAATGTATCTGAAAATTTAGGTAATCGCAAACCTCCCTCCATGAGAAGGTAATAAACTATTTTTGGTTAAAAGTTAATTCTTTAAAATGATACAACCTGCTATTATAGGTGTAACTTTTGGTCGGGGATTTTATTGTTTTGAAAAAGAATCGTATTTTTTAATAGAAAATTCGTCCTTCTTGGTTGCAACTTCATCATTTGGTAAAAAATTAGTTTTTTCATTAAAAATTGTTACTGTATTTTTGGTTTGAAGTTCGTCTTGTTTGGTTAATTGTCTAATTTTTGGCTGAAAATTTGATTATTTGATTGAAAATTCAACCATTTTTTTTTAAACAGGCATGTATTTTGGTTAAAAGTCCATTCTTCTATCTAAAAAGTCTAATATTATATTTTTGGTTCAGAATTTGGATTAAAAATTGTACTATTTGTTTGAAAATTCAATTATTTTCTTGAAAATTCAACTGTTTTGTTGAAAAATCGTCTATTTGGATAGAAAATTCGTTCTTTTGGATTGACTATTCATAGTTTGGATGGAAAACTGTTTTTTGCTTGAAAATTGATCTTTTCTGGATAAAAGTTGTAAGTTAATTCCTTCTGATTTAAAAGCCTGCAATTGTATTTTTGGTCGAGAATTTATCTCATTTAGATAAAAGATTTAATGTTTGGTTGAAAATTTGATTGCTTATCGGGAGTTCAACTATTTTATTGAAAAGTCATATTGTTTTATTGATAATTTTATTGTTTTGTCTTTTTGGTTATAAATTCTACCATTTTAGGATGAAAATTTATCTTCCTTAGTTGAAAATTTAATCATTTTGTTGAAAATGCAACTGTTTTGTTAAATTTTTTGAGCAGAAATCTTTTTGAATAAGAGCTGCATCGTTTTGAATGGAAAATTCCTCTTGTGTGAGAAAACATATAGTTTTTGGTTGAAAATTGATTTTTTCTTTGGTTGAATGTTCTTAATGGAAAAGCCTCATATCACCTTTGTGTTCCAGAATTCATATCTTTTGTATGAAAATTCAACTATTTGGCCAGAACTCAATTAATTTGTTGAAAATTCAACTTTTTTCCAATAAGTCGTCTTTATGGTACAAAATTCAACTATTTTGTCAACATTGGCCATTTTGGTCATAAGATGTGTTATTTAAGATTGAAAATTCATCTTTTAGTAACAAAGTGATCTCTTTTAATTCAAAATTAATATTTTTCCTATTAAAAGTTAATTTTTTTGAATTCAAAAGTCTACTATTATATTTTTGGTTTAGGATTCATCTCATGTAGATAACAATTCCACTTTAGGGTTAAAACTTTGATTATTTTATCGGAAATTTAACCATTTTGTCAAAAAGTCATTTTTTTCGTGAAGAATTCAACTGGTTTGTTAAAAAATCGTCTTCCTGGATGAAAAACTTATCATTATGAATAAGAAATTCATCTTTTGGTACACATGTAATCTTTTTCAGTTGATAACTCATCCCTTAAGGATTCAGAGTTAACTCTCCAATTGAAAAGTCTGCTAAAAGTCATCTTTTTGGTCGAAAATTCAATTGTTTTGATGAAAATTAATCTTTTTTGGAAAAAAATTCATCATTTTTGGTTGAAAATTCAACTGTTTTCTGAAAGATTGGTCTTTTTAGTCTGAAAAACGGTTTGGTTGAAAAAGCAACTATTTTCGGTTGTAGCACATTCTTTTTTATTAAAAAATGCTATCATTTGACTGAAGATTCATCTTCGTAAGTTAAGAATTCAACTAGTTATTCAAAAATTCATATTGAAAAAATCTCTCTTTTGCTTCAGATTTCAATTCCTTCGTTGATAATTAATTTTTCCAGGCTAAAAATGAACTTTTGTGTTCAAAATTCATCTTTTCAGGTTTAATTATTTCACTTTTTAGCTCGAACACTGAACCCTTATGTTGCGAGTTCAACTTTTTGATTAAAAATTCTACTTTTTTTTAAATGTAATTTCAGACATTATTGTTATTTGAAATAACTCATCACCCTATTTTCTTAAAAAATCACCCTATGTTCAATTCTTTTTGAAATTTATATAATAGAGCGATAAGTATGGGATGATTAGTAGTATAAACGCCATAAAGTCAACCGGAGAAAATATAATTTTTCACCGTCAAAACCGGGAAATACCCTGGATTTTTTTAATTTTAAGTGGCCAACTTGTTGATGCAGTGATGCAAGATGTCACACCATCGAAGATATTTTCTTTAAGATTCAAAACTTGAAGGCCGATTTTCACGTCGAAGAGACGTTATTGATGACACTTGCTCATATCATGATTGATGATGCAAAGTGCTTCGAGACATCTAATCAATACCGCCTACATAGTTTGCTCATCCCTTTGGAAAATCGAGCCCTCAAGCCTTCTCAAATCGATTCTCCAAGGTGCTTTTTTCACAAGAATAAAGGAATGATCTCCAGTCTGGAAACTCTTTCTGAAGGAGGAAGAAGGTTTCGGGTTCACTTCGGGTTGAAGGATTAAGTCGAAACGCAATGGGGTACTGATTGATGCTTTCAAGAATGAAATCCATCGAATCACGTGTCTAGATTCCACTGGATTGATAAAGCTGATATCTTCATGTTCGGGTTCTTAAGACAAGGATTGTATTCTCTTTCCACCCCAAAGCAAAGAGGGACAAAAAAGGAAGAGGAAATATATGAATGAAGAGGGAATTTCTCACATTTTTCTAAAGAGGATGGAATCTTTCAATCTATGATTTATGTATAAATAAATTTTTGGTGCCAAAAGTCAAATAAAAAAAAATTAAGCGAAATGAATTTTGAAAATTTATTATGAATAAGATTGTAAATTAAAATTAATTTTTACATGATAAACTATGAAAATCTGGAAGTCTGGAGTTGTTGTATCTGAGATTAACGCATTTTTGTTCTTTGTTAATGTAGAAAGATTCAAAAGTTAAACGTTTATGAAATTTTTTTTCACAATCTGGAATCATTGGACTAAAATTTAAGTTATCATGAAATTTCTGTTTGCTTAAAACTGGTGAATTAAGAAAATTCAGAATTGTCTGAGAGCATTGGACTCGTAGTTCATTCTGCATATCAATGGGAAAATTGAAAATTCCAAATTCAATTGAGGCTATAAAACCATGTTTGGAAAATATTTTTTGTTAAAAGAATTGTACGAAAAACCTTGGCCTAAGGAAACAATTCTGACAACTTCATCAGGAATTGTAATATCAGTGAAATTTTTGGGCCAAGTGTTCGGAACTTCAAAATTTATTTTTTGTCTAGAAATTTTCTTACTTTGTAGAGTATTACATTTTTATGGTAAATGTTTCTTATGATTCAGAAAGAACTTATTATATTTAAGATTTTCAAACATCATAAAGTCTAAAAAAAATTCGAAAATGTAGATTTCAAATCCAAATATCATGTGCAAATTTCAATCCTTTCTGCAACATGTACACTCAATTTTTAAAAATCATTAACAGAATTTCAAGAAATTAGAAATTTTATAGAAAAAAAAATCGGAAGAGTTGCTTCTTGTTTATGCGAATTTCAAATGTATTTTATACGATTTATTTGCTAATTTTGAAAATTTGAAGGACATGGACAATGGCAAATATCACTAACGATGATTTCAAGAAACTAAAAAAGACCTAAAAAGGTGCAAACGAAAAATCTCTTAATAGAATTTTCCAAAAAAGCGTGTAATTTTTAATTCGAAAATGTGAATTTCCAACAAAAATGTGAAATTTATACCAAAAAGGACGTCTTTTGAATCAAATTGTATAATTTTAAAACAAATGATAGAATTTTTAACTAAAAAATATGAATTTTCAACGAAAAAATATGAATTCTCAACGAAAAACATAATAGTTGAAATTTCAACCAAAAAATATTTTAAATAAAAATAAAAGATAGTTATTTCAACCAAGTAGTTGAATTTTCAACCAAAAACAACGAATTCTTTTTAAAAAATATACTAGTTCATATTTTAATCCAGTTTTTTAACAAAATAGGTACATTTTTAACTAAAGAGATCAACTTTGATGAATTTCATTCAACGCTCAATCCAGTAGTTTAATTTTCCAACAAAAAACATTAATTCTCAACAAAAAATTTAATAGTTGATATTTCAACCAAAAAAATGTAATTTTAAATTAGAAAAAAGTGTATTCACCCATCTAAAGACAAATTTTTCATAAAGTAGTTAAATATTCAACCAATACAGATTAAATTTTAAATAAGCTATTGCATTTTTAACCGGAAAATAATTATTTATACCAAAAATGATAAATTTTCAAACCAAAAAGATGAATTTTCAACAAAATGAAAATTAAAAAAAAATTTTAGTTATATCAATTTATAGGTATTCAATCTGAAAAGTAATTTAATTTAAATTTTTCAATAGTTTATCTTCGTAAGCATATAACAAGGATTACAGTTCGTCCCCTTTTTCACATGTCCCCCGTTCCCATATTTTTTCCCACATATTTGAGAAAATTATGAAAATGAAACTGTGAATTTTCAACAAATAAGTTAATTGTCAAAAAGGAATGGATTTTTAACCAAACAGTGAAATTTCGAATCAAATAGTTGAATCTACAACTAAGACAGATTTTTCAGTCAAAAAATGATCAAGAATTTCAACCAAATTGTTGAATTTTGAAGCAGATACGGCGAATATTTTATCGATTTTTCAATCTTTTGTCTTCTCAAATTTTCTTCCGATTTATTTTTATTACCTAGCTGAAGAATATTTGAATACAAAAATTACTAAAAAAACTTGCTGAAGAAAAGGTGCTTCTCTTAGAGGGCACTTCTTTTCGATATTCACGAGAAATAATAATAATATGATACAAACAGTTTTAAATAATCAATAGAATTCAGAATATTCCAGAATATTCTAGCCTACTGGAATTTAATAATAGAATTTCCAGAAAAAAAAAATTTATGAAGGTTTCTAAGTATTCGAGAAGATTCCGAAATTTGTGTCCGCAATACTTTTTAATTTATCAGAATGTTTTGGAAATTGAAATATTTTAGGAAAATATAGTGTAATGCGTAATAGTTGAGAATATTTTTGAAGAGAAAATATTGCTTGCGTATGTTGTAAAAAATTTCTAAAATATATATATCTAGAGTATGGAAATTTTGAATGTTATATAAAAAACTGTTTCAAAAATTGAGGGCAATAATATTCCGAATTCTGCAATGCATTTTTAAAAATCAAGTTCCTCAAACACGGAAAAAACCTAAATTTTGAACATTTTCTCTCGGTGAATTGCAAAAGTGTCTGCTTATTTTTCATTCTTGTTTCTCTTCCAATCTCTGTTCACAAAACATATAAAGACTAGCATGTAGAGTGCTTTTAGTTCACGCTCTAATTCTTATGAAAAAGAAGAAAAGAGAAGTGAATAATCCCTGTCAACCTCGGTATCGTGACAAGATATTGTAGCTTTTTCAAAATAATCCTAATCCATTTCCATGAAAGCGATTATATCAAAAAGTGAAATAAAAATCAAATTAAAAGCTTATTTACGAAAATATTTTTGAGGAAAATCCGGAAATCCCAATGTCATAGTTGTGAAAAAACAACTTCTGGATGTCAAAAATTTCGATTAATCAACAATTTTATTACCTTTGAAACGATATGGTGGTTTGAAAAAAAATGTACTAAGGGGCTTTTCATAAATTAAGTTGTTTTTACGGGAATTTTGAACCACATACCCTCAACCAAATCAGATTTGTAATCAACCTATTTCACATTTTTTACAACAAAAAACATCACATTTCTACCAAAGCAGATGACTAGCTTTTTACAAAAAAGTTGTGTTTTGTACTAAATGGTTGAATTTTCAACTCAAAATATTAATTTTCGAAAAGTGGTTCAATTTTGAAATAAAAAGAAGAATTTTCAAATGAAATTATTAATCCCGAACCAAAAGAATTAACCTAATTAGTTTCAATTTTAAGCGAGCAGTAAAGTTTCCAACCTAAGAAAAAAATTGTTAACAAAACATGTAAGAGGTGGTATTTAAACCAAAAAATATTCCTATTCTAACTTATAAAAAATTGAATTTAACCAGAAAGTCAATTTTTTAAATAAAATACTTGAAGCTTGAGCTTAATCAAATTAATTTTCATTCAAAAATATGCACTTTAATTGAAAAAAATTAATTTCCAACTAAAAAAGACGAATTTCCTACCAAATATATGAATTTCTGTTTAAATAGTTGAATTTTCATCCAAAAAGATTAATTTTCTGCCAAAAGAGACGAATTATTCACAAAACAGTTTGAATTTTCTATCAATTAGTTGAATTTTCAACTAAACTTATAAATCTTCAACCAAAAAAAATTAATTGAAAAAAAGTAAGAGACGAATTTTCTACTGAACAGTTGAATTTATTGTCAAATAGTTTAATTTTTAACCCAAAAATATGAATTTTCAACAACATACAAAAAGGTGAATTTCCAAAAAAATGTATTGGTTGATATTTTACTCAAATATTATTTTAATTCTGAATGAAAAATAGTTTAATGTAATGAAAAAGACGAATTTCTAACGTAAAATTTGAATCCATAACTAAAACAGTTTAATTTTCATACCTAAAAGTTGCTATTTTATTTAAGAAAATAATATTTTGCCGAAAGAAGACTCAATTTTCTTCCAAAGAAATGAATTTTTTACTCAAATGATGAACACCTGACCAAAAAAATGAGTTTTCAACAAAGTAGTGCAAATTTTGAATGAATAGTTTGAATTTTCCAAAAATTGTTTTTATTTTTTACCCGAGATTACGAATTTTCTACAAAATAGTTGAATTTCCTACCAATTAGTTGAATTTTAAACCCAAAAATATAAATTTTCAATAAAGTAGTTCAATTTTCAACCCAGAAGATAAATTTTCAACTAGAATAAAAAATCTTCAACCAAAAAAATTAATTGAAAAGAAGTACATGGTTCAACTTTTAACCAAGAAGTTTCGTTTTTGAACTCAAAACATGAATTTTTTAACAAAATATGTAATACTTGATATTTCAATCAAAAAGTATTTTTATTGTAAGTTGAAAACTGTCGAATTTGAAAATTATTTATGAGCTTTCAACAAAGTACTTGAATCCATAACTGAAACAGATTAATTTTCAGCAAAACATTTGCATTTTTAATTCGAAAAATTAATTTTCTCTCAAAAAATACAAATTTTAAGAAATACGTGAATTTTCAGCAAAGAAATTAATTTTTTACTAAAATGATGAACCCCTGACCAACAAAATGATTTTCCAACAAAGTAGTGTAAATTTTGAATGAATGGTTGAATTTTCTAAAAATTGTTTTATTTTTTACCCGAGATTACGAATTTTCTACAAAAATAGTTGAATTTACAACAACAAAAATTAATTTTAAATAGGATTTTTACAAAAATAGTTGATTTTTCAGACCAAAATAAAACTTTAATCAAATTGTTCAATTTTCAACCAAAAATATGAATTCTCAACAGAAAATGTGGCACTATTTTACCCAAGAGAAGATTTATATTTTAAATCAGTAACAGTTTAATTGTACAAAGAAGACGATTTTTTGAAAAAATGATTGAATTCTCAATCAAAACGGATTCGTTTCCAAGCAAAACGTCACATCTTTTACCAAAGAACATAAAATTTCTACCAAAATCGATACATTTTTAAATAAAAAAGACGAATTTTCTACAAGAGTTATATTTTGAGCCAAGAATGATTTTTCAGTCAATGAAGAAAAAAACGTTCAACAAATTGTTGAAGTTTCAAGTCGAAAATAATATTTTTCTACAAAACAGTTGAATTTTCAGTTCGGAAATATAAGTGCTCAACAAAAATGTTATTGAAAAAAAAACTTCGAATTTTCAACCAGATAGTTAAGTTTTCAGTTTGAAAAAATATTTTTCAACCAAGAAACAAATTTTTAACAAAATTGTTTGACTCTCAGCCAAAAAGATGAATTTTTAACTGAAAGTATGAGTTTTTCAACAACA
This sequence comes from Andricus quercusramuli, assembly GCA_932178445.1. Taxonomy (NCBI): domain Eukaryota; kingdom Metazoa; phylum Arthropoda; class Insecta; order Hymenoptera; family Cynipidae; genus Andricus; species Andricus quercusramuli. The sequence goes on along the minus strand of CAKNXH010001839.1, from coordinate 223,165 downwards.
AAAAATTACTTTGAAAAAAGAAGTTCAACCAATGTGTTGAATTTTCAAACTGAAAAAATGAATTTGCAACAAAGTAGTTCCATTTTTTACCAAGGAGTTCAATTATCAAGGAAAAATGTTTTTATTATATATGTATATATGTTTAAATCAAAAACAAAAAATATTCTAATTTTAAATAAAATACAGTCAAATTTCAACAAAGAGACGAGTTTTCTACAAAATACTTGAATCTTTAACGAAAACAAATTAATTTCCAACCAAACAGTTTTCGTTTTTACAAAATGTATTCATTTAAATTATGAATGAAATTTTTAAATGACAATTAGGCTATTCCATTTAAAGTTAGAAATTTCTAATTATTTGTTGAAAAATATATCTATCTGATATATTAGTTCTGGAAACTTGCGGAAAGAAGAAGATTTTTATAAAGTAAGAGATGAAATTTCCCTCGATTTTTAATTCTCTTAAGGGATGATTCTATTTTTCAAAATTATGGCTTCAAGAAAATTGAGTTCAATTCTTTGCAGCAGATGCGAGATTCAAGACGTCAAGAACACTAAATTAATTTCAGCTGAATGGAATGCTGTATTTTCTAAAGATACAAACCACCTCGTAAAATTCTCTTACTTCGGAGAATTGCAGAGGCCAGAGGTTATAAACAGTTCTTATATTATCTTCAAGGTGAATTTTTTATTTTATTTTTCTTTATCACTTCGAAAATAAGCGAAAAACGTTAAGATCAAAGAATTTTTCTTTCAATGCAATATTAATCTTCGTATTATTTGGAATACAAAATAATTTTGTTTTGAATATGAATTGAAATCGATTTATGATAAGGACATAATATAATTCATTTATAAGATTAATTATTGTGAACTTTATTTTGGTAATTGTGAATTCTCTTTCGTTAAAGCTCTTTCGACTTCAGCGACTAGATTCTCATCACGTATTTCTCGCTTAGCGCTCGATTACAATTTCTCCGAATATGTTATCTTGTCTTTTTTTTTGTTTAAAAAAGTGCTCGTTTTTTCCAAAGTTTAAAAGCGAATTTTTAGATCCAAGTTAGTTAGTTGATTGATGAATTAATTAACACGTATACATAAATGAATAAATAAATGAATTTATAACAATTTATAACAATAACATTCTCACGTTCAGAGATGCATTTTCAAGCTGAAATAATTAATTTCCAACGAAAGACTTGAATTTAAAAAAAAAACTCTTTTTAGTCGAGAGAAACAAAAACTGTTAACCAATGTGTTGCATTTTTGAATAAAAAACGCGAATTCGCTAGGAAAAAGTTCAATTACGAAAATTAAAATATGAATTTCCATCCAAAGAGTTGAACCAAAAAATTAATTTTAAACCACCGAAAAAGGAATTTTCAACGGAATAGTTTAATCTTCAATAAAATAACAGAAATTTTAAACGAAAGAGATGAATATTCCGAATCAAAAATATGATAGTAGAATTTTTCATTGAGAAGAATTAAGTTTTAACAAAAAATATTTAGATTTCATTTGTAGGTTTCATGCGCGCATTTTGAATGCATTTCTTCAAATAACAATTCGCTTATACAGACGATTCTCTTTGAAAAACAGAACTGTTTAGAGAACAATCAAATTTTTTTTTCTGTTGGTGCATTTTGATATAAATTAGTTTTTAAAAAAATAATTTTTAATACTAAATCGTAAAGTTTAGAAAAATACTGGTAAATAAATAATAATTCTTGGTCTTGAAACAACTTTCGCACATCCATGATGTTGATGTTAATTTGTATAAATAATTGGTATAAACAAACAGTCAACTATGTCGTTTTCTGTCAAAAAGACATTTTTTCAACTGGAATTGCTTAGATATATTCAAAACAAAAATTGATGATCAACAACTCATCAAACTTGACAATTATTACTGTTAATAACAGTTTTAAAACATCGTCCGAAAAGTTATTTTTGATGTTAAAAATAAAATTTCCTAATTGGGATATAAAGATAAATATCCTATTTTCGGCTTTTTCCTGCTGAAAAATTAGTTTTTACAATAAATGTTACCTCAAATTAATTTCATATTTATAAATGAAATGTTGAAATATATTTAAGAATAATTACTACTAATATTAACAATTTTTTTTTAACAAATACTCTTTTTATGCATTTTTGTGCATACCATTTTTTCTCTATATTATTTTACATTTGATCATTGATGATAGAAATAATTGTTCATATTTTTATTGTTGTTTAAAGTAAATAATTTCCGATTTTAAGCTTCGTATTATGAAAGACATTGTGCTTTATTCAGTTCTCAGTACGAATAGAATCAAGTTTTGATTTTAAAAATTAAAAATATCATAAACAATAGATAGTTCTAGTCGTTGTCAAGAATTTTGTTTGCAACCATAAAATGTAAAAATTGATAAAAAAAATAATTTCGGAAGCTACTTGCGAGATTACTTTTCTGAATGACAGAAGTTTTATCAATATCATAATTATTACAAACGGAATATTTTCTTCTGTGCGAAAATGAACAAAGTCTGATGTATTTATTCATCAAATATTTATAACTATGAAAATCACTATAACTTTCTTCTGATAAGATCAAGAAATATAAAATAATGCCTGTTCTTAAAAGATTTGAATTCGGAAATTATTAATATTAAAGAAAGTAATGACAACTTAATGACAACAATTTGTCACCAATAATTAAAATATTTTATTTTTATGATCGCAAATCAGTTTTTAAACGATGCTACTAAGTTTTGGTGGGAAATAAAAATCAACCGCCTATAAAAATTAACTTCAACCTTATATATGTTCTGTAAGTATATCAACATTGACAATGTATGCTAGATAGTGAGCTTATTTATTTATTCGAAAAAAATTATATCTGGTATGGCCTTTAGCAAAATCAAAACAGGTAAATCATTATAAACATATAATAATTTTTTCTTTAGTATATTTTCTTAGGCACACAAAAAATTGGGGTTTCAAATTTTTTTAGATCATTTTCTTACAAATTCAGTTTGAACTCTAACTATGTTCGCTGTCATGATCAATGTCAAAGCTGAAAAACAATTGAGAATTTCTATCAATATTTGTATTACTCAATATAAATCAATCATGTTTCAATTTTGTTTCTGTATAATTCAAATTTGGTGAGAGAGGACAAAAGACTCTTCCATTGACAAATTCATTGACCTATTTGAATTTTTGTTGTTGCATTGACAGCAATCCATAATATTTTTAATATTTAAACTAAAATTATAAAATGTTAAAACAACTCATTAATGCTTCTTCTGCGAGGAAGAAAATTTGTTTGCTTATAAATCAGAATGAATAAACAAAAGATGAGCATTATATACCTACGAATACAAACAGAATGAAAATATCTGATTTGAAATTCACAACTAGTTTTTTATTTGCTTCTAAAAAACACTGGTTGGGGAAGTGAAGAAAGATTGAGGTCTTAAGAACGATGATGCATTTGCTCTTCACAGTTATTTCTGATTTCAAGTTACTCGTTACATTTCGCTCGGACTTTGGATCGCAAACAATATTATACTACAATATTTACATTTCCTAACTGAAATTGTAAGTGTGGAGAATAACAACTTACACTCGTCTTTCCAACCGTTTTATTCGAAAATGTCTTTGGATTGGGCGAAGAGTACCTACTGGAATTTCATCGACTTCTGCTGAAGTCAATACTGTAATCACCCCGTTTACCATGTTTATTTTCGCCCGTCTATATTGTGCATTTTGATTAATATATATTCCTGCAAGAACGTAAGTACTCTCCAATATTGCAAAGACGTCACCATCGGATGTTGATATAACAATTTGCTCTTGGGTCGTCATAGACCCGTAGACAGTATTTGTTCTTTTCAATTTCAATAGTGTATGGGCAGGAAAACTGTATCTTCGAAATTCGAAAATCCGGCCCGGATTCTTGCGAGGAATTAGCTGAATAAATTCCATGTGTTCAAGTCCATATCCTCTTTTGTTAAAAGAAGGTAGCCTGGTAGGTGGTTCGAGTCTAATAGAAGGCTCGGCGACAGGAGGAGCTGAAGAGGAGGCAGGAGAACAAGGTCTGTCAGGTGGAAGTTCAGCAGGAAGATGCCTGTCAGAAGGAGACCTGGACCTCAACCTCGCAGGAGAAGGAGATCTGACCGGAGAATGATTTAGGTCAATAAGTTCCCTATTAGGTGAAGACTCGAAACTTATTTCTGCAAAAAGAAGGAGAAAATCAACTTTTCATAAAGTTCGTGATGCGAAACAGATAGTGATGCATGTCGATCATTTTCAAATTTTTGAAAAATCTTGTCAGATCAAATTAAAACCTTGAACACCATACTCATCACATCGAGACGAACGATCACTTAGTGAAGATGATCGTCTCGTCTCGATCTTTTTAATTGCAAATTCTTGTTCTCCACTACATTTCAGTTCCTTCTAACTATGTTTTAAGCAAATCTCGATTTTGTCCAAAAATGATCGACATGCATCACTAAAAAACAGAATTCAGGTTTCGGAAGATTTGTGAAGCATAACGAGTTGGTAACTAGTTACATTTTTTCAGTAACAGTAACAATACGCATTTTCAATTTTTTTTGTTACATTCGAAGTGTAGTCAAGAAGAATTTTTTTACAACAATCAATACATTCTATTGCTGCTCAGCAATTTTTTCATTTTCATTGAATCGGCGGATGGTAAAATTCTTATTTATACTAAATAATTTTGCATGCTAAAATTACAGCAATGAACTATTTTAGAGAATAAGAATTTCGAAAAGGAACACATTTTTAAACTGCCTGAACTACATGTTTTTATTATAGGTAAATTATTTATTCAAAAGCTTTCAAGAAATGAGAATGTTCTCTCAAACTTACAAGAAAATTGTAAAATGATTATTGATATTGAAAAATTAGTTTGAAGAGAATATTCGAAAAGGTTTCAAAACATTTCAAGAGATTTACAAAATGTTTGGAAAGAAGGTGACTTGAATTTCTCCTAAGATGAGCAAATAAAAGATAAAACTATAGACAAATGTTGAACAACAGCTGAGACTTTAGATAAAATTTAAAATAACAGTCCCTGAGAAACATATGTAAAATCTCAATTTTGTTTGCTTTTATTTCCAATATAATGAAAAAAATCACTGAATATTTTAATTCGGAAAAATTCCCTATCAATCGAAACACTTATCCATTTCTATTTTTATAACACACATATTGTGGTTTTCGCGGAATAAATCCACATTAAATTCGTAATCAGTAATAACAATTCGAATTACAGCGAACAAATAGTTATTTGCAAAAATCCTAAAAATATTAGTAGGAATACAGATATATTATTATATCATGATATTTACCAATAAAATTAAGAACCATTGCCAATGATAGAACAAGTGTAAAAACGATTCTCATTTTTTCGAACTGAGGAAAAACTAATTACTTTGGTAATGAAGAATTTGCCTAATGATTATTCTGGTTCCTTATTACGGTTTATAATTTATGATATATGTGTGTTCTTATCAAATTAATCAGACAAACTATTAGCTTGTGCTTGTGAGATATTTGCACATTTCATCAATCAGTAAAAGAAACAAACAAATGTTCTTGACAGCATTCTGAAGATATATGGTAAGTGACAAGAAGAAATTGTATCAGAAACTCTCAATTGTTATTGTTATTATCCAATAATAAATATTGTGAGAAAATTACAAAATATATTTGACAATAAATAACTTGAAGTGACTAATTACTTGCACTCTGATTTCGTAGGAAAAAGTTTTTCATGATGATTTTCATTTATTAATTGAATGTATGTTCGTGCTATATAGTACATAAAAATTACATAGCAACACAAGTTGCAAATTTAAATTCTTTTTCGCACTTTATTGACAAAGACCAAAAAAATGAGCCGCTTAGCCTCATTTTACGGTACAAAGTACTTCATTAAATTTACCAATATTGACCATTGACTAAGTACTAAATGGAATTGTGTTAAATCTTTTGGATCCCAGATGTGTTACTATATCCCATGTTTAATATGCGGCTTATCAGTTTGGACTGGAATCTAATCAATATTCAGCGCAGTTCCATTAGTCTACTAATATCATTTTCTATGAATTGGCATTTCCGTAGGACTGCTTTTGAATTTTCCTTCATAAATAATAAATCCGAAAATGAATTCTGTTGAAATAAGTTTTCATCAAGTATAGAGTCTATTAAATTCTTTTTTAAAAACTTTTGTACTTGTATTCGGACACTTTCATTGATTGAAAATATCTGCGATGAAAATATTTCCGACAAGTAGGAAGTTATCAGTACAATCAACATAGTTTGTGAAATAAAAGTTTCCCAAGTAGTACTAAAGGAGATGTGAATGTTAAAATTCATTGTATTAATGAAATTTCCCGTGGAATTTCCCATTTCGGCCTTTTCCTTGCGAGAGGTCACATATTAAGTCTCGGAATTTTCTGAATACCATAAATCATGTTCGTGGTATTTTCCGAAGTTGTAAATTGATTCTGTAACAGTTTGAGAAGTTTAATATCTCATCAGTTTGATGTAAGGAAGATAATTTAAAGAGATTTAATTTAAGGAAATTGAATTTTCAGGAATCTTATTTCAACCAAGGATTCTGGTGATTTTTTTGTGCGCTCTTGTATTATGCTTTTGATATATTCGGAGAACAAATGTTAGAAACTGGTTGATTTATTTTGGACGAAAATAATTGTTAAACTTTTTACTCGATTTCTGCATGAAAAAGTTAATTTTGAAAATAGAGAAACTTGGAGACAAGAGATGAGGTTGATATTATATATAATTTCCATTTGGTTTTTACCATTTTTCTATAAAACAAATAAAAATATGATATATTTCAAACTATGCATAAAATATATATAATTTTTTCACCTGGGGTTGCTGTATTATCCATTCTTTTTTCAAGTAAAAATATATAATCAATACCAAGTTTTCAGTTACTATATAGATTTTCTAAGAATTTTTTTTATGGTTTACTTTGAGAAATAAAGAAAATCAGGTTAAATTATATAAAAATGACTATATGTGAAAATAAAACGTTACAAATTTGCTGTAATGATTACAAATAAATCTTATTATGCAAGTGACACTCTGTATTACAAAATCAGCAAAATTTAGAAATTTTTATTTATACAATAAAAGTTTAAAATTGAAAAATTTTAAAGTGCAAATCGTAAAATTTAAAGAATTCTAAATCTTCAAAAATGTAGAATTTTTGATTGTAAATCATTAAAATTCAGGAGTTTCTAATTTTTTTAATTTACCATTCAAAAGTATGCAAGTTTTAAGTATTACAATTATTAATTCTGTAAGATTCATGCTTTATATTTGGAATTTCTTTATTTTGAAAAATTTAGAATTGGAAGTTTGTTCTTTGTCTATAAAAATCGGGACGACTGAAAAATCCCGAAAAATAAAATTTCCGACACTGTAAAATTCCCGAATTCGAAAATTCTCGACTAAAATTTCAGAATAATGAAATTTCCGAATTATAAAATTCACAAATATTGAAATTTCCAAATGATGTAATACCTGAACAGTTCATAATATTACCGAATTGACAAATTCACGTCTCTATTTATTATTGGCTCTATTCATTATTGCCTGACAAATTTGAAATTTTTTTAAACAAATCACATGAACGTGGAATTGTCAAAAAATGTAGATTCTAATAATCTTATTTTTAAATCGCCTATTGCAAAATTTTTTTTTTTTTGTAAATTTGTAATTTTTGCCTGTTGATGAACAAAGGATACCATAACCTAAGGATATAATTTCGATATTGTTAAAGAAGCCGCTTCATTCCCCAGCATCACATCTATACCCCAAATGTTGTGAATATTTGTTATTTCATATAAATGATAATGAATTCATAATAATTTACATACATTTCTAGGCATTTTCCAATAATGCTTGTAATTTTCCTGGCACCTTACAGAAATTTCAGCTACATTTCAAGATATATTTTCTTCTATAAAAATAACATCAGGCCACTTTTTCTCAGAACTACACAACTGGAGGTTTAAATTTTATAATTGATTTGAAAGTAAACCTTAAAATTGTACAAATTGTAAGAGTATTTGAAATGAAAATAAGTAAAATTAATAACAGAACTAGTTTTTGAACTTCTGCAAGTTTTTAAAACTTGGATTGGAACTTATTTCATTTTTCCGTATTTCTTAATAACAAAAAATTTGTACTTGAAGTTTCGATTTTGTATGATATCTGAAACTCGTTGCGTCACATACACTGCTCGGAATGTTCGAAAAATTCCGACACATTTAGTATACTAAAGTAAATAAAACTTAGGAAATAAGTTTGCTGAAAACGAAATTCGGTAACATCAATAATTTTACTAAATTTTCATCAACATTGAGAAGCGGTATCTGAAAATTACAAATCGTTTTCTGAAATTTATAAATTTTAATAGAAATATAAGTTATCGTCGCCGAAAGGAGTGCGCAGTTAGCAACTGCGCACTCCTCGCTTCTCGATCGCGTTCGGAGCAGACAAAGCATGGTGGTTGTGGTCATGGGCGGCAATGAACTGCAAAAGGTTGCGTTGAATCATAACGATGCAGTGAATATATATTTTCGATATTGAATGATCCAAAGCGTAAAAAGGATTCGAAAGTAGCACGAGAAGAAGAAACTGAAAAAAGTGTTGAAATCGCGAGTAAAGGTATCTGGGTGTATCTATATTTAGTTGCAGTAACTAAAAATTACTAAATTGTAATAGAATCTTCTGAATCATGTGACAAAAGCTTTATGCAGTTACCGTTGCTGAAAGTTTCGTTCCAGTTTAGCGTGATTCAAGAACCGTTTCTGTATGAAGCTTTAGTGACGCGTCTCGGAAAATTGCTACAGAAATTTCTGACAGTGTAGTCAATTCAAAGATAAGAAAATCCTTGAATCTAGGTCTCTTTTTCCATTTTAAATACAAACCTGTTTCAATGCGAAATTTCTATTTTGACTTACAATATATTGTAATTTTCGGTGAAGCAGTAGGGATTCAGGGTAGGTAGGACCACTATTGACACTATTTAAATTTTGCAGCACGTAATGGATAGAGAATAAGCGATGAAGGGGTCGAAAGTGTACACGTTTTTCGTGGATCTCAAAGGCGCGTTCCTTCCTCTGGATAAGAGGAGGTTGTGGGAGGTGATGGAGAAGAGAAGAGTGAAGAGAGACCTGACCGAGAGGGTAAGGGAGGTATATGAAGAGACGAAAGATAGGTTGAGAAATGGATAGGGATAGGGGGTTGAGGCAAGGGTGTCTGTTTAGCCGAACGCTTTTTGTGGTTTCAATCGCGAGCATGGAGAGTGAGCTAAAGGCCAAAGTGGTAGGAGGAGTTAGAGTAGAAGGGTTAGGATGTGGTCACCCTCGTATGCAGATGACATAGTGTTGCTGGCAAAAGACAAGGATGCCTTGAAGAAGATGATGAAGAGGTTGAGCAGATACCTGTATAAGAATCGGTTAGAGTTCAATTCAGAAAAGTCCAAGGTTATGGTGTTCATAAGAGTAGGTGGAAGGAATAAGGTAGAAATTGGAACTGAAAGAAAAAGAGAGTGTTAGAATGGCAAATGTGGTAATGAGCCAGTTGTGAGGATTGAAAATGATGTTGTTTGCAGTTAATTTTAAAAGGAAAATGGAATTGTTTGACTCGCTGGTGATGAGTGTCCTATTATATGGATTGGTGGTGTGGTGGTAAATAGGATGCAGAAGAGGTATGTAAAGTGGACATTTGGGTTGACGAGGAATACACGTAATTATTTTGTGAGAAGGGAGATAGGGATAAGGAGTTTAGGAATTCTACCAGGGATTCTGGCATGTAAGTATAAGGAGATATTTTTTGAAAAGAGGGGAAGTTAGCTGGTAAGGAAGTGTTCGTGGGAGACGGAGAACAGGATAGGGGATGGAAAGGTGGTGGTTCAAAGAGAAAGGTATTTTAGAAGGAATGAGCTGCAGATAAATGAAATGGGAAGGATGGATGAGAAGGTGAGGAAGGTGTATGAGCTGGTCAAGAAGGAGGCCATGGTAAGAGAGGAGGCAGCAAGGAAGGAGATAATAATGGGGTCAAGGTTTTAGTTAAAACTATGGGCGTATTGAAGTTTTTTATAGGTTTGGGCTTCCTGGGGAGGAGAGAACGTGTTGAATTTTGCAGGAAGGGGTATGCAAGGGTGGAACACTGGTTGGAACACTGGTTGGAGGATTTTAAGGGGGTGGAAACGAGTGGGATAAGCATGAAGGTGTTGATGCATGGAAGTGGAGATAAAAGGGTGGTAGCATAGGTGGAGGGGGTTTTGGGTAAGATGGTAAAGAAAAGAAGGAAGGAGGAAGAGGAATAGAAAAGGAAAGTTCATCAAGAGGAGAGGAAGTAGATAGTAGTTAATTATTAAATATTAACCCCGGAGGCAGAGTATGCTAATGAAAGGCCAGAAAGTAGGGTCATGCTTGCATTTTATGTTGATTTAAAACAATTTTTCTTCTACTCAGTTCAAAATTTAGTAACTTTAACTTTTTGACTTTCACCCATATATATTTAATCTGCAATTTTGATCATGGAAATTTCACGAAGTTTTCGTTGAATTTGTGACTATCCTTGGTGAATATGGAAATTTAATGTCACGTGCGAGAATTAGAAAAAACGGAAGTACCTTCAGAGGATGCATTAACTTTTCCAGTGACAAGAACACAGACGGTTTATCTCATGCTCACCCTCTTTTTTCCATCTTTCTTCTTCTCGACAATGCTACTTTAAATTCGACGATCTACGAATCTACCTATCCAAGCAGATATATCTTCCAGGGTCGGCTTTTCAATATTATTCTATTCATTTTACAAATCCAATAATTATCTAATTTGAATTTTGGATTTGGGATATTTTCAAATTAGAATATGAATTCAGGAATGAGTCAATATAAATATAAGTAAATAATGTGAAAGGGGCTGTTGTAAAATAACATCACACTTCCAGGGTGGTTTACAGATTACTGAATATAGTTTTCACACTTTTGCCCCTATTCCTTTTTTTTTAACAGAATTTCTCTTTTCTCTATAATTTTGAAAAAATTCCCCTATCTCTCACTTTTTCGCTCTAATTCGAAGTAAATTCATGAAACCCAATAAAAGAATCCAACTATTCTTTGTTCAAAGTTAATTATATTCAATTTTGAATTAGCTTATATTTTTGGTTCATAATTCACCTCTTTTGATGAAGTTGTACTGTTGAGTTAAAGATTCAACTATTTTGTTGAAAATTCGTTTTTTCTATAGTTAAAAATTAAATTTTTTATTGAGAATTCATATCTTTTGGTTGAAAATTCAACTACTTAGTTGGAAGGTTAATTACTTTATTGAGCATTTATTTTATTGGGTGAAGATTGAACTTTTTTTTAATAAATCATTCTTTTTTGGTTCAAACTCAATTCTTTCAACTAAAAATTTAGCTAGTCTTTAACTACTCTTCATAACTACTATTTGAGTGGTTGAAAATTGGTCGTTTTGAGTTAAAAATTCAATAATTTTATTGAAAATTCATGTACTTTCTTTGAAATTTGTCTTTTTTGGTCGAAAATTTATCGGATTAAAATTTTACCTATTTGGTTGAAAATAAACTATTTTTTGTTGTTGAAAATTCAAATCTTCAACTATTTGGTAAGAAAATATATTTTCAGTTAAACATTCAACTGCTTCTCAGAGAATTCGCCTATTTGGTTTAAAAATTCAAAATTTGTATTGCATTTTTTCATTTATCAACTGAGAAATCGTTTTTGTTTAAAAATCTAACACTTTTCCAGCAGACTCGTTTTTTTATTTTGAAAATTTATCTCTTCTGGTAGTAATTTGATATTTTTCAAATAGAAAAGTAACTGTTTGATAAAAAATTAATATATTTGTTGTAAGGATTCAACTATTTTTTTGGAAATTCATCTTTTTAGTTGAATTTGTTTTTGATTCAAAACGAAAATCATTTTTTTGGTTGAAATACCAAGTATTATCATATTTGTTGAGAATTAATTTTTTTTTTATCAAAAATTCAAGTACATGGTTGAAAGTTGAACTTCTTTTTTACATTTTTTGTTCCAAAGATTTATAGTTTTAGTTAAAAATTCAACTATATTGTTGAACGTTCCATTTTGTTGATAAAAATATAATCATATTATTTAAAATTTCAATCTTCTGCTGATAATCTAACTGTTTTCTTGAAAATTTGTATTTTATAATAGAAAATTCTATCTATTGGATTGAAAATTCAACCATTTGGTTATAAATTCATCTTTCTACGTGAAAAATTTAACTATGTTGTCGCAAACTTGAACTATATTTTTGTCAATTTAACTATTATTTTAAGAATTGAATTGTTTTGTGAGAAGGTCATCTTTTTTCTTGAAAAATTCAACTGTTTGGTGGAAAATTCGTCATTTTGGATTGAAAAATTATCTTTTTTAGATTGAAAATTTATCGTTTATGGTAGAAAAGTTTTGGGTTGAAAATTCATCTTTTTTTATTGAAAATCCAACTGCCTTCTAAAAAAGTTGTCTTTTTGGCTGGAAGATTTTACGATAAGATAAAAAATGCATCTATCTGTGGTTGAAGTTCATCCCTTTTTGTTTGAAAATTCGACCGTTTGGGTGAAAATTCGTCTTTGCAGGTGAAAATGTTAGCTATTCGGTTAGAAAATCATCTTGCTTGGTTAAAAATTCAACTATTCTCTAAAACATTTAACGTTTTAGCTGAAAAACTTAATTTTTTCGTTAAAAATGTATTACTTTTTGTAGAAAATTAATTTTTGATTTGTGTTATGATTAATTGTATTTTTATTCAGTATAATCAAGAGATAACTAAATGAATTTAACTCCTTTTTATCGAGAGATTAAATCCGATTTTATTCCAGTTTTTTCTCATTTTTAATTTAGGAAACTTCTGATAAATTCAGGCGTCCCTGAACTCCCGACTACTGGCAATCTGAATAGTAACTTTTTTTGGATAGCGACCCATTTTCACGTGAGAGGTGCAAGAAAATGTCATTGATATAGCGCGCATGTGGTCCTCAATAATGGTATCCTGAGAAACCGTAAATTTCGCTTTTTCTCCTATTTTCTTTTCTTTTCACCTGGAAAATGAAAAGTGCGATTTCTGACAGCTACAATAATTCTTACTTGAAAGTGAAAAAAAAACAATCTTCAACCACATCTTCAATAAAATTGAAAGGTCATTTGACTCAGTTCCGATTCGCATTTTCCCCCAAAAAACTTCCAATTGCTTTCCATGTATGCCTTGATGTGGAAAAACATCATTAGCTACAAAAAAATCGAAAAATGAGTTCTTTATCTAGTTGGAATCATCAAAAAAAGATACATCTGGTTATTATAATAATTAGTCTTATTTTCTATAACTTTGAAAATAATTATTGCATCATTTTTGAAAAACACCCTCAACTGCAATTATTGGCGAGTTGTGATTTCGGAGAGGTCCGTATGTACATACGGTGCGGCGTTCTCCGGAACTATCCAACTCCAAAAATAAGTTTTGTATTTCGAAAAAGGCCGTAAGTACAGTTATTTATTTATTATGAATTGCAAAATGCAAAATTATTATTGAAAGTCTGTATTTTTATAATGAGTAACGGTATTAAATTAACAAAAAGTAATATTGTTTAAAAATTTGATTTATAGAAAATAATGTTTTCAAATCTTTTCAGTTGTTTGAGGTGGAAACAATAAGTTGAACATTTTTAAAGGAATATAATAAAATTGTATTGATGACCAACAACGGTCATCCCGATCTATTTGCCTCCGTTGAGAGAATCTCATCCTAATTCTAGTTTCAAAATTTGTTAAGTTTGTCTTTATTATTCAAATTTATGCAAAAAAATTAATAATTTATTTCAGGCTCAACATTTGAAAAATGTATTTTGCAATATTTTATAGGTTCGTTAAAATCTGATAATAATCCAAGTATGTATAAAATGTTTGAGGATTGTCTAATATTTGTTATTCATGAAAGTTAATAACAGTTATAACATTCTCATATTTATTCTCGATGAAAAAAAGCGTTCGAATTCCAATTTACTAAAATTTGTAACATTAATAATCTGCTGGGATTATTTGAAGAAAAGTTTCAAAAAACAAAAATTATTGATATGGATATCAATAATAATATTATTAAAGAGTTTTCAATTGCAAATATTCAAATTTGACGAATTTTGAAACAGAAGTCGCTGATATTGGAGAATTTTAAATGGTTAATCTTCAAAATGGTAATGAAAAAAAGTTTAGAATTACATTGCTTTAAAATATAAGTCTTATTGATCGTGCAAGCCAGCATGTGACATGCTCAGGATTAACTTGCAAATTTTATTTTAAAACTCGCGCCATTTTTGCAATTGAAGAGATATGAAGATTTTTTTTTAGTTTATCTATTCCTTCACATTCTTTCAAAATATACAATAAATAAAATAATTAATGTAAAATAGCAATATTATTTTGAATTTGTGTAAAAAAAACGAAGTTTTTCAAAAAGACCCCATCTTATTTTCCGCTCAAATTTTTAGACATAATAGGTACTGATATAGTCTACTAACCATACATTTTGCGTTTTATGTTTTTTTATTTTTTGGGAGATTTGCGTAAAACTCATTTCACCTTAAAAATTTTGAGATATTCTAGAAGAAATGTAAAAACGACGCTTAGTTAACTGAAAAAAATACGATTTTACAAAAATACAACAATTTTCATTCATACATCTTTAAAATGAAAAATGTTCAAGCTGCGAATCGCTAAAATTGAAGAATTTGAATTGTAATTCTTCAAATTGTAGAACGTTGATTTGTGGATCATTAGAACTGAAAAGTTTCCAATAAAATGTTTCAAAATTTTTAAATGATTTTAAAGATAAATATTACACACGTCATCAAATTGGAAGATTTAGAATTGAGAACTCTTGATTTTGATCTTCCAGATCATCACAATTCAAATATTGTTATTTCTACATATTTCAAAATTGAAGATTTTTCAATTGTAAATCTTCAAAATTGATAAGTTATAGATTATTAATCGTTGAAATTAAAGAATTTTCTAAGGTAAATCTTCAAAACTAAACTATTCCAAAAAAATGTTCCAAATTACCTCTAAAATATAATTATTAAAAATTGAATACTTTGTAATTCAATATTTCCAAAATTCTAATATTGTCAATTGTAACTCCTGGATATTCCAGAATTAATAATAATATTCATATTATGTAACTGCTGGTTACGGCATTTCTCCGAATTTCAGCATCTTAATCAACACCATTAACAGCGTTTTCAATAATGAATTAACATTTTCAAACAATTTTCTTGGCAAAAATGAAAATATCATTTGCAATAAAAATGTGAAAACTTTTGTCGATTCTCTTAGCTTCGCTCATTTTGCAGTTAACGGTGTTCTTCCAAATTACGGGAGCATATTCTAACTACCATTTTTTATTTCGTGCAAATGAAAATTGACAGCGATTTCATTGAGGTTTTTTAAAATTTAAATACGAGTTTCACAATTGCATTTCTGTTACCATTTTAAAAACACTTATGTTTTCAAGAGACTCTTTGATCCTTTGTGTTGATAATGTCCCTGGAAGTCTTTGTGCTGGCACAATATTGCTTCAGCACTTGCTCTTATAAAAGCAGCAAGATAGGACGTATCTATTTCCTACAGATATAGGAATTGCTTCCCCTTGGTCACCATGACAAGTCAGGCTTTAGAACTCGATTTTCTTTATACGATAGATCGCACCTTACTTTGAAGTTTTCAGATCAAAAACGGAAATTGCCTCAAGAAATGATTCTGTAATCAACTTTTCGAACAATCTCATTTATCAGAAAATAAATTGCGGCTTCCTCTCATCATTATAACAAATTTCGGGAAAATCCCAAAAATTTTAGTGGGTGAAATTGCCTATTTTTGATAGGGAAATTTATTTTCGTACAAAATTGGGAATTCTTTCATTATTAGGAACAAATTATCGCTTTTGAGGGACAAATTTCATTATTTGTAGTAATTAGGTGAATCACTTAAGAAATGAAGAAACACGATGAGATTTGAAGAATTTTCCTAACTTTTAAGTAATTTTACAAGCATAAAGTGGAAAATAACATGAAATGTAATAGGTAATTTTTCCTCCACCATTTTTAGTTTTCCTGTTAATATTGAAAAAATCTTCTTTCAATATTTAGGGAAAGTAATCATTTTTGCAGGAAATATTTACATTGTTCCAAAATGTTCCAGATACTTTGGGTATTTTCCCATTTTTTATTAGTTTCACAAGTAAGAATTAATGAACAATCGGAAATGAAATGGGGAATTTTTCCTCAACTATTGGTAGTTATCCTGATAAAATAAGAAACAATATGTTCTCAACGTTTGTTGGAAGAAACGCGTATTAATGTAGTTCTTAAAAAATGAATGTATTATTTCAAATAAATATTTCTTTTGATAGTAAATTTCTGATAAACATTATTCAGTAGTTCAGGACAAATTCCGCTAGGTGTCGCAGATCGTATTATCTCACAATATAAACTAGTTCTGAATAATTGTGCTAAAAATTTTCACCACAGTTGTAATGAAAATATGTCATTCTTGTATATCAATTGTTCCAATTTTTTTAACATTGCTTGTATTTTTGTAGGTGAACGAAAATTCATGTGTGAAAAACTGCTTACCTCAAATATTTACCGAATTCGTTCGGAAATTTACTGAAATAGTTATGGAACTCTCCTGAAGTTATTTTTGTGAAAATTTCCAAAATACCTTACAAATTCACGGAACATAGTAGAGAATTTTCTTAACATGATTTTTGGGAACATACCAAATTAACGGGTTACTTCTGTCCCAAAAATTTTCGGGAATTTTCTCGAAAAAATGTTTGCAGTTTGAATTAAAAGTGTCAGAAAAAAAATTATAAAACCTATATGTTTCATATAATATCTTTGCAAAAAAAGTGCATGTGAAAAAATAATTTTTTTGCGTGAAATGTAATTTTTTTACAATCTAAATAATTTTTTTAAGACACCACAATAAGTAAAAAAATATTTGTATTGCAAAATAAATGATCCAGTTGGTTATATCGGGTTTATAATTAAATTGATCGATTTTCAGTATTATGACAATGAGAATGCTGAATATAATTAAATTTTTTGGGAGAAGAGAAAAAATACTTGTTGGCTGGCACCCGAAGAATGTACAAAATATTTCGGAATCGGATAATATCGAGACGTCTGTGAAATCCCGAAAGATTAAATTCTTGAAGTAGGAAATTCCCGAAATGATAAAATTAAAGAAAATTTGAAAATTCGGAATTGGGAAATCCCCAACAATTTTCAAAATACTTATATTTCAAAATTTCCAATAATAGATAATTCCAAAAATAAAATTGCCGAGAGTATGAAATATTTCCGACATTATAAAATTATCGACGCAGAAATATTCCAGAGTCTGAACAACTGAAAAATCGTTTGAATAGAAAATAATAAGATGATAAATAAATATATATATTCATAAAATATAAGCATTCTTTCATGGTAATTATTATCACAAAATGTTGACAGTTTTAAATTGTCGGCAATTTTCCAATTTCGGAAATTTTTCATTTCGAGTATTTTATTTTTCTAGATTTTCTAGTTGTTCCTTCATATCTACTTTTCAGTTTTCGGATGTACCCTTTGGTTGAAAAATTACGGCAGTTTTTTCGAAAATTATTTGCTAGTGAATAGTAATAAAAGTAAGAAATTTACAAAAATTGTGTTCAATTTAGAATTTTTTTAAAATGTACAAGAAGCATATTCTTTGGATTGAGTAGAATGCACACTTTTTTGGAAAAAGTCAAGTATGTCGAACCTTATTTCTTACAGCTTGAATCGAAGATTCATGAAAATATATTGCTTTCACGAAAAAAGAAAGAAATTTCGTAATTTTGGAATTAAAATTTTTTTGCAATTTTGTAACGCTTCAGACAACGCAAAATTTATTTTAATTGAAGCGAGATAATATCATATTTCTTTAATTCAAGGTAATGAAATTTCAGTTCCGAATTATCAAGTTTTTCCAATTTTTTGCATCAAAGGCAATCTCAAAAAAAAGTTTTTTCACGTTTTCAACAAATTCTTAATTAAACAAATTTATATTTTTACTAGCAACAACCGCACTCGATAATGAATTATAAAATATAACTGTTGTTGCTTATTTTCATACAGTATAATATACCATCAAATGAAATACATATAACAAAGAAAAGATCTTGGACACTAATGGACCCGAGTGGAGATCTTTACATAATGACTTTGTGAAGCTCTTCACCTGGGCTGATTGCAAGAGAGATTGATCAGCCACCTGAGTTGGAAAAGTGTTGTGAAAGTGTTATTTAGTTAAATAACACGCCATATCCCTCGGAAGGGATATGGCAAAATAGTATAATAACAATAATATATAAATAAAATACAATAATATTTTGTTTCTGCGAAATAAAGACTCGAAATGACCTGATCACTTGTATCCCAATTCAGGCGGTTCATAAGGTTTTGTCAAAAATACACAATGTTGGTCATTCCTTTACGGGAGGTTTCAAATGTTTACAGTGGGTGCCAAAACGTGCCTTTAAAGTATAGACCTCATAAAAAATATATTCGCAACTTCAAGCTAAAGTAGCAAAGATAGTAAAAATTACAAAAATTGTATTTTCCTCGTTATTTTCAAGCTGATAATTTTTGCTGATGCGGGTGAACAGCGGAAGTTGTTCTATGTGATGATACTAGTTTCTATGCAGTATATAGACCTCATTAAAAATTATTTTATGTTCGGTACGTTAACTTGCGTATGTTTTAAGTTTAACTTGTATAAATAAAATCATTTTTATAAGGTTTTCACTGCACAGAAACTTATATTATCATAATATAAAACTTTCACGATTCACCTGGAACAGAAAGCAAACAGTTATTGCCCTGAAAATTACAAGAAAAATACAATTCTTCTAGTTTTTTTAATACCATAGCAAATCTTGTAAGGATAAATTAATAGATATTCCAAACAACGTTAAAAGACAGCTAACACAATATCGGAAATTAAAGACATCCACAATCACGGTAAATTTTTTAATTTATGTTTGGAAAAAATCCGAACTAGATTGACGCTTTTGGTTCCAGCATTTCTCTTGAAAAACATACTTGAATTTTACTAAAATTTGAATTATAATCATAAGAATAATCATCATAGTAAAAAACTTAATAAAAAAACTAATTGATTTACATAAAGAATACAATTATAATCCAATCAAATTAAACAAACATAGATTCAAAGCAGATAATAACTATGATTATAAAGATCCATGGATTATTAATATGTCTAAAATCGAAGTTTCCGAGAAAGTTAATGACAGTTCACGTTCAGGAGAAAAAAACTCTAAATTTGTTACAAATGTACAAGAACATATTTTTCAAATAATTGAGGACTTAGAATCTAATATTGATAAATTACCGGATGACTCTCATGAGGAATTTCGAGGCAAGATTCTTTCCCTTGCTTCCAATTATCTAAAAAAACCCAAACAAATCACTGATTCGGATAGAGTGATTGCTGAAAATATTAAACTTACCAACTGCTTTATAAATAACAATGAATATATCATGATAACTGATGCTAATTCTAACCTAGCAAGAATTTATGATCTGCCAAAGATACATGAACCAGATTGTCCACTTAGAATTGGTATTAAAAAGTATTGATGACAGATGCTTTTTTATTGGTCGTTATAGTAAGATACCTTTGAAATAGTTCAAAGAAGGCATTTCACATCTTTTAAATTTTCTACAATATTTAAATTTGATGATATATTATATAAACAATCTTTCCGAACGCTTTGAATCTTATGCTTTTTCAAAGATTAATTTTGAATGTATAGCTTACACCCGTTATGTTGACGACTCGTTTTTATTTATACCAAGTTATAATCCAATTTATACTTTCAATTTTCAATTCTTATCATACTGGACTGAAATTGACTTTTGAGACAGAAAGGAAAAATTCTATAAGTTTTTTAAATCTTGAAGTAATTAGAGATTGAAACAATAGTATTATCACGAATTGGTTCCGCAAAAAAACATATTCAGGTAGATTCCTTAATTTCCAATCAGATCATCCTGTGCAACACAAGATTGGTGTAGTTAAAAATTTAGGTTGACATGGCTATCCTCCTATCTAATTCTATTTTTCATGCAGATAATTTGAATTTTGTTAGGAGATACTTATTTTATAATAATAATCCTCATTTTGTTGTTGATAAACACATTGAAAAAAGGTTAAGAAAACTGTAACCGAGTGATAGACTTCTTTTAGAAACAGATAATAATAATTAGGTTATTATTGTTAAAAGAGATTATTTCTATTCCATTTTTAGGAACAATATCAAATAATATTGATGAACTTCTTAATAATTACAACCTAAAAACTGTTTTTAGAACTGATCATAAATTTGATCAATATATTCATGTTGTTTTTCTTGAGTGGTTTTTATTAAGAGAGAAGGATATGAAAGCATGAATCTTATTTTGGATTTTAATACTTTCAACGAATCTTATATGATTATTGATCAATTATGCTGGTTTGTTTATGATCTTATTGTTTTCACTATTGTATATTCCTTAATGATCTAATAAAACTTCACAATTCTCTTCTGAATTCTCATGCGGACTCAACAATATTTTTCATTCAATAATTTTGTTTCGAAATTCTTTGCATATAGTCGAGCAACCGCAACAATCCCTACTTATCATTGTTTTTTAAAACATTGTGAATATTTTTAACTTGACTTAAATGGTGAGCGACTTTCAATTTTTTGGAACTTCTATTGTCGTGTTAAACTAATTCATACATAACTATTATTTATTATTTATATTTCAGATCATTTTTAATCTGATGAGGAAACTGGTATATACTTCGAAACGTCATACCTTTCAATTCTGTAATAAACTTGACACAATAAATTCACTACATTTGTCTGAAAGTAGTCGTTTTGACTTTTTTCACCACTCTCATCAACGTGAATTTCACGATTTTTCAGTATTTAACTTAAATCCGCGATCATAAGATAAAATTTGATGTGGTCTATACTACTCATATTATAATTATTCGCTTGAAAATGGCGGAGAAAGTATAATTTCTTGCGATTTTGACCCTGTATCGCGTTGTGTGAACCAAGAAAATTCTTATTTTTTGGTCAAACTCTTTGAAAATTATTCTGGCACTCACTAGAAACTTTTCAGACCCCCCGGAAAAAAAACCAACACATGTTTCTGTATTAGTCCTACCCTTCTAGAAAGAATCGATTGGACACGATTCATAACGATCAAGTGTGATCAAATGTTGAATCGGTTTAAATTGTTGCTAATTGTGTCAATTGTTCCCAATCGGGTTGAATTGAGTGAATGCACATGCCTGGAGTGAGCCCTCTGCAGTTTTCGTTTGTAGCACACATGACGCGCACGTATTTATAGGTTGGAAATTAAATTTTTAATAATTCAATAAAAATTTCAAGTATAAAAAATGGAATGTTTATTCCGGCGGTATACTGAATGAAAAGTCGGAAGTATGTGAGTTAACAGTTCGTAAAAATCATGCCACCTAACGATGTGACAGTGACATAGTGTCTTTATCAAGTAGGCAGTAGTAGTTTGATTAAGCGGGTATATCATTGTTAAACTTTCATTTAATTCTTTTAAAATTCATATTGCTGACATTTTTTGGTTCAAAAGCGTAAAAAACCGCTTGAATTGTCGCAATATCAAAATGCTATAGTGACAACTTAAACTCTAATTCAGAATAATGGATACCCAATTGAAAATTATTGGAATCCTTAGAAAATAGTATAATAATTTTGAATCTATAAATAAGTTTGATTTGAAATTCTCGAAAATTTCTAGTTTCGAATATTTAAAATACCCAATTTTGAATACTTCAAATAATTTAGTTTGCAATGCCCGAGGGGTTAATTACTCCTGCAATCTGGTGTACACTCTCTGCAATCTTATGCAATCTCATGCAATTCCATGCAATCCTTATCATCTCCTTATGATTTTTTAGCAATTATCGAAAAATTATTATAAAAAATCATTATGAGAAAGTCAGTATAGAAATTAGGAATGTTATATTGAAAGAGTTGATGCCAAAAGCTAGAATGTACAAACGTATGATTTTTTATTTGTTCAATATAGGATTTCGACAAATTTTAAGAAATTTTGATCGATTTATAACGATTTCGCCAGATTTCGCAAAAAATTTTACGATATTTCAAATATTCCCGGATGTATCAGGAAGTTCTAAGAAATTCTAAAAGAGTTCAACAAGTTTCGGGGGACTGCCACTGATATTAAGGCTTTTAAGGTGTTTCCAAATATTTTAACTAATTTAAAAAGATTTCTTAGGGTTTTTGGACATTCAAAAATATTTTGACGAATTTCATGAAACTTCGAAATATTTCTGGGGAGTTTAGATGATTTGAAGAATTTCCAAATATTTCCGGGATTTTTAGAGATTCTAAAGGAATTTCACAAGATCGAGGGATTTTAAGCTTTATAGGGATTCAAACGGGTTTTTAAACAATTTTGAACAATTCGCAATTTTCATAATCAATTTGAATTCTAAAGAATTTCTATGGATTTTATGCGTTTTCGTCAGATTACATGACAATTTCAGGTGATTTCAAAGATTTTCAAACATCAAGAGATTTTTAAAGATTTAATCGGTTTTCAAGTGATTAAAAATATTTCCACGGAATTTAAGGAATTTCGAAACATTTCAAAGAATTTTATTAGATTTTTACTTTGTTCAAAGATGTCGAGGGATTTCAAAGACTTTTGTAGGATTTCCGAAAATTTTAAGGGATTTCTAATGAAGTTTTTAAAATAAATTGAATTAAATTCAAAGGGATTCTTACAAATTCCAAAGATTTAAGGGATTTCAATGATTTCTATGGATTTAAACGATTTTTTTAAAGAGAACTTTATTGAATAATTTTAATTTGAATTATATTCAAGATTTTTCAAATAATTATACTTTTTTATACTTTTTGAATTAATTTTCACGATCTCCGAAGGTTTTATGAAAGTTCAAATGATTCCAAAAGATTTCAAGATATAAAAAAATTTCAAGAGATTTCGAAGAATTTTGTAGGATTTCAAAAAATGTCAAGGGATTTCAAAAATTTCCGAACAGATCAGGAAATTTTAGGGGTTCCAAAGGATTTCAACAGATTTCGAGGGACTTGGATGGATTTAATCTCTTTTATAAGGATTTTATGGGATTTCTAAATATTTTTAATAATTTTTGAAGATTTAATCGGTTTTTAAATGGTTTCGAATAATTCCACGGATTCCAAGGGAATTCATAATATTTCAAGGAATTTTTACTTTTTTTCAAAGATGTCAAGGGACTTCAAAGTAATTTGTTGGAAATCCAAAAATTTCAAGGGATTTCCAGTGAACTTTGTTAAATAAAT
The DNA here is from genome assembly GCA_932178445.1 of Andricus quercusramuli. NCBI lineage: Eukaryota > Metazoa > Arthropoda > Insecta > Hymenoptera > Cynipidae > Andricus > Andricus quercusramuli. The sequence continues at coordinate 199,599 of CAKNXH010001839.1, read as the reverse complement.
AAAATTAATTTAAATTTCAAGGTATATCTAGAGATTCCGAAAATTTCAAGGGATTCCAATGATTTCTATGGATTTAAACAAATTTTTTAAAGAGAAATTTAATGAGTGAGCTTAATTAAAATTATCTTCAAGAACTTTCAAATAATCAAAACTTTTTAAAATTAATTTTTACGATCTTCAATGATTTTAGAAAAGTTTACGGGGTTCCAAAGGATTTCAATAGATGAAAAAAAAATGTTTAAGAGATTTCAAAGAATTTTGTAAGATTTCCAAAAACTTCAAGTAACTTATAGTTAACTTTATTAAATAAATGACATTTTATTGTATTTAAAGGAATTCTCAGCGATTCCACAAATTTCAAGGGATTTTAAGGTATTTCAAGGAATTTCACAAAAATAATCAATCAAAATAAACCGATTTTTAAAGAATACTTATATTTTCTACTGAAAATATCATTTTTTTACAACAACAAAAAAAATGAAATAGTTAAACTTTCAATTGAAAAAATTAATTTTCAACAAAACAAAACAAAAAACGGATTTAAAAAAAAAAAAAAAAATGAATTCTCAACCGAAGCGATGAATTTTCAAATAAAAATGTGAATCTTCAACTGAATAGTTGGATTAAAAAAAAAATTGTCACCTAAAATTATGAATATTTAACTGAAACACTTGAATTTTCAACCAAAAGGATGCATTATCGAACCAGAATATCAATTTTCAAATGAAAAGAATTATTTTGTACGAAAAAAATACAATTTTTAAACAAAACACATGAATTTTTAACAAAATAGTTGAATTTTTGATTCAAGAAAACAAATTTTCAACCAATTAGTTGAATTTTGAACTAGAAAAATAATATATTTCAACCGAGAATTGAATAGTAAGATTTTTAGTAAAAAAAATTAATTTTAAACCAAGAATAAGAGTTTTCAACTAAAACAAGGAACATTGAACTGAAATAGTTAAATTTTCAAGCAAAAAAATTAATTTTCAGAAAAAAAGATAAATTGTAAAGCAAAATTCAAATAATTAAATTTCAAGTTATAAAAATTAATGTTCAACCAAACAAACTAAGAAATGAATTTTCAAATAAAATTGTAAATATTCAACTGAAATAGTTGTATTTTAAACCAGGCAGATTATTTTTTCACAGAAATTATGAATCTTGAACTGGAATGATTGAATTTGGGACCATGAAGATGAATTTCTACCAAAAGACAAATTTTAAACTAAAAAAGATAATTTTTCTACCAAAAATTAAATGGATAAATTTAAAAAAAAAAGGAATGTTCAAATGAAATTTTGGAACATTAAACTGGAATAATGGTTACATTTTCATTTGGAAAAACGCATTTTCAACCAAAATATATTTAAAGAAGAAGAATAGTTGAATTTTATGCCAAAAAGATGAATTTTCAACCATAAAGATTACTTTTTTACAAAAAAGTTTTCAACCAGAGATGAATTTTAAATTAAAATGACGATTCTTCCAAGTGAAAGTGATAGTAGGACAGAGGGTGCCGAATTAACAAGTGAAAATGCTAATATCCGTAGGATATTAGAAGTTGAGGAAGAATCTGAATATCTCTGCTCTCAGTTTTAACTGTTATCTACCTGAAATATTTTAAGTAAATTATTTAATAAATTGCATTTTTTTATACAAAATTATAAACAATAAAAATAATAATTCGATGAAAAAAATTCACCTCATTCGCAAATTTATTGATGACAGCACTCTCAGCTCGCGGAAATTATAACAGAACATTTATTGGCCCGATTGGAAACGATTGGAATCGATTGAAGCTTTGCAACACTCAATCGTTCCCAATCGTGCACACACGATTAAGAAACACGATTAGAAACAATTCAAATTTCTTTCTATCGATCTGAATTGTTTTTAATTAATTATTTCTAGAAGTGTAATCATGTGCCTTTCTTGACAAAAATAAGGAGGAACCGATATCCTTCAAAAACGCGAAAACAGGAAGGATGAAAAGCCGAGAAGAATTTCAATTTCTTCTGGCACGTTTCTTATTTGCCGAGTCAAACTAATGCCTGTGTTATACATTATACAAGCGCAAGCTTTCCACAAGTGAAGGGTGATTTGTTTATTCAACGTACATCTGGATCTTTTTGAACTTCCACAATTTGTCAGCTACTAGAATCCAAAACCATAACGAAATTTAGCATAAGAATGAATGATTGAAATTCCCCTAAATCCAGAGAAAACTCTTCTCTAGATTATCAGATGAAATCTGAAAAGACGGCAACGGAAGGAAATATGGTCTCGATTATGAAAGAGATATACCTCCTCTGGTGTTGGAAAGTGGAGTGAGATATTACGATTCATCCTCCAGGGTGCACTTTGATCTCTTTCAGCCAACATTATTCCTTTTTTGCATATTGAACAAATCTATGAATGTTTCTGCATGTAGGAGATAATACAGGAGCTTTGGAAAAAGCTTGTGCTTTGCACTTTAAAAAAAGACTTGCAATCGTGGCTCTGTGAGAGAAATGGTGATCCTCCTTTTCATCCCTTCGTAAATTAGTTCTTAAAAATAATTTTGTATTTTATGTACAGTTATTCAAATAATTATATCTTTTTGGTTGCCAGTGAATTCAACTTGTTGTAAACGTTTTTCAAACTAAACGGTTCACATTAAAAATAAATTAGCTTCGAAACATGTAAAATTAAACAAATAAGTATAAATTTTAATCCTGTGCAAATAATTCCGAAAATCCTTCTTTAAAGATACACACAAAGAAAAATTGTCAATAATTTCGGAAATATCAGTAACTAAATATTAGGGGGAAAGATTAGAACCTTTTGAATAGGCGAGATTCGATCGATATACTGCACTTTAAGATTATAGATACGAAAAATGTAATCATTCATTTTAGATTTATGGTCTTGATAAAAATACAAAAGTGTGCCAAATTGAAAAAATTAATGATGAAAAATGTTTGAAATTGAACAATTAAAAAATTAGGCGTACCTGATTACACAACGCTTACCTGCAAGCATTCAAAATTAAATGAATCAGATTAGGAGACTCGTTAACTGAAAATCTAGGAAATTTGAACCATTCAAAATTGAACTTTCGAAGTATTAAATTGAATGAAACAAAATTAATTGATCTCAATTCTGAAACTTCAAGTTCGTAAAATTTCAAACGTCAGATATATTATATGAACTATTTTATTGTGCAATATGTGATATCCCAATTTTTTAATCCAAAAATTGGAAAATGAAATGTGAGCTATTGAAATTGACTGGTCAAGAAAAGTCTGGACAGAGAAAAATTTTAAAAAATAGGAAATTTTAGTTTTTCAGATATTTTGACATTCCTCTCTCCAACGCCCCACGTAAGATAGCGTAATATTTACTAAGATTTTATCCACTTAGGGAAACAATATTATACATAATAAATTCTGTTAATCAAGCAAATGCGGAAGTTTGCTGGAAAAGTCGTTTCTTTGGCTTGAAAATTAATTTTTCAAATTAAAATTCAACTATTCCCTTTTCAGTTAAATATTAAATTTTTTAGTTATATATACAATTGTCTAGTTGACAATTCAACTATTTTTGTAGAAAATTCAGCCATTCGTTTGAAATTAAATTTTTGTTAGAAGTTCAACTGTGTTTCTAGTAAAAATCGTCTTTTTGGATTGAAAATTCATCACTTTTGGTAGAAATATCCGCTTTAAAATTGAAAAACAACCGTTTTGTTGAAAATTGAAAAATTTTGTTGACAATTCATGTATTTGATTGAATATTCGTCATTTAAGTTGAAAATTCATTTCTTTGCTTGGAAACTTGACTACTTTTTTGGAAGTTTGTATTTCTCCAGGTGAAAATTCATTTTTTAAACTGAAAATTTAATTTTTGGTTGATGATTTATCGTTTTTGATAGCAAGTTCATTTATTCTGCTAGAAATTTGTTTCTTTAGGTAGCAGATTTTATTCCGGTTGAAAATTCGAAAATGTAGTCAAAATTAAATCTTTTGTTGGTTGAAGATTCATCATTTCAGTTGAAAAATAATTTTTTTATTCTGATTTATCTATTTTGTTACAAGTTTGTATTTTTTGTTGTTGAAAATTAAAATTTCAACTAAAAATGCAGATATTTAATTCTTGATAAAAAATGTATCTTCTTCAGTAGAAAAATTATTTATTTTCTTTAAAACCCATCTCTTTCAGGTTAAAAATTCCACTTTTTTCAAGAAAATTAGTTATAATGGCTTTGAATTTCATCCTTTTTATTGATAATGCCCTTTGTTTAAAAAAAAAATAATATTTTCGAGTTGAAAACTCGACGATTTTCTAGAAAATTCGTCTTGAAGACTTGGAAATTCATCATTTTAAAATCGTTATTGTTCTTTCTTTGATAACTGAAAAATCTTTCTTGTTTTAAAATGCAACTATTTAGTTGAAAATTAATTTTTTTGGTGCAGATTGATAATTTTGGTTGCAAATTCATTTCTTTGGTTTAAAAATCAACTATTTAGTCAAAAATTGGGGTTCTTGGTTGAAAATTAATTAATTATTTTTTTTAACTCGTCTATTTTCGAGTTAAAAATTTAATTCTTTTTGTGGAAAATTCGTCATTACGGCTTCAAAATTGAAAATTGTTGTTAAAAATGAACCTATTTATTAAGGAATAATTTCTTTTATTCTGAAAATGTATCTATTTTATTGAAAGTTTGTATTTTTTGTTGTTGAAAATTAAAATTCAAAAAAGTGCTAATATTTCATTCTTGCTAAAAAAAATTCATCTTCTTTAGTAGAAAAATTATTTATTTTTGTTAAACTCGTCTCTTTCAGGCGGAAAATTCAACTTTTTTCAGAAAATTAGTTTTTATGGCTTTAAAATTCATCATTTTTATTGATAATGCTCTTTGCTTTCAAAAAGTAATATTTTCGAGTTGAAAAGTAAACGATTTTCTAGAAAATTTGTCTTTATGAGACAAATTCATCATTTTAAAATCGATATTGTTCTTTCTTTGATAACTGAAAAATCTTTCTTGTTTTAAAATGAAACTATTTAGTTAGATTTTTTTTTCTTGTGCAGATTGATAATTTTAGTTGCAAATTCATTTCTTTGGTTTAAAATTTAAATATTTTGTCAAAAATTGGTTTTCTTGGTTGAAAATTAATTAATTATTTTTTAAAGTCGTCTATTTTGGAGTTAAAAATTTAATTTTTTGTGTGGAAAATTTGCCATTACGGCTTTAGAATTCAACAGTTTTGTTGAAAATGAACTTATTTATTAAAAAATAATTTTTCCGGGTTGAACGCTCAGCTGTTTTGTAGAAAATTTTTCTGTTTTGCTCAAAAATGTAGCATTTTTGATGAAGTTTCTTTCTTTATTGATTGCAAAATTGTTTTTACTTAAAAATTCAAGTATTGTGTTAAAAATTCCTTTTTTTTGGCTGAAAATTAATTTTTTCAACTAAAAATTTGTTTGTTTCATTTTTAGTTGAAAATCGACCTTTTTGAATTGAAAACTCAACTATTTGCTTGAAGGTTCTTCTATTTTATTGAAAATTTGTCTTTTTTTGGTAGATTTTTTTTTCTTTCTGGTTCAAAATTAATTTTGTAAACCAAAAACTCATTTATTTCCTTTCTGTTTCCCAATTTAGATTTTTTATTTGAAAATTGAACTATTTTAATGAAAATTCGATTTTTTTAAAAATAATTTTAAAAATTCATTTTTATTATTTGGAATTTGATGTATCTTGTTTGAAATTCATCCTTTTAGGTAGATAATTCACCTTTCTGTTGAACAGTCATCCTTTTGGTTGAAAAATCAACTGTTTGGTTAAAAATTCATGAATAAAAGCAATGGCTTTGTATACTAAAAATTGTTTCAAATGTGTTTATAATTTGGAAATCTTATCATAAACCTATTTTTCTTGATTAAAAAATTTTTTATGTTAAGATTCTTAATATTACATCTTTATTCCAATATTAAGAAATTAGCAATTTTAAAGTCATTAAATTTGAGCATTATATTACAGCCCAGTGACTTGGAAGCTTTCAAAATTTCAATTAATTATACTGCTTTGTAAAATATAAAGCAAATCATTCCAGATATTATATCACTCGAATAAAAATGACTATTTTCAGCAAACTATGCATTCTATCCAAAAAACCTTGTAACTTTTCTGAAACTGAGTTTCTCAGAGTTATGAGCACATAAATAAATCTTTTTCCTAGAATAGGGTCAATGTCTTTCCAAACTCAAATTTCTTAAGTGGTTTGATAAATAGGGTTCGTTTTCTTGAAAAAGAAATATTTCGTTCTCTTTATCTTTAGGACAAAAATCTCTAGATCTCGCAGAAGGAAACGTTTGGAAAAGTTTGTTTTACGTGAGAAACTTCCACGTTATTGTTTTAAACTTCACACTTTCATGAGTAAATACGTAACTTATTTCTCAAAACAAATAAGAGAACTCAAACCGAGTTCCGGGTTTATGAGTGTACTTTCTCCCTCCATCCGTTATTTTATCAGCATCCAGTGCAACACGGATTTCGAGAGACGTGAGAATGTGAGAACTTGATAAGTCAACGGATGCATGAAGAACAATTTCTTATACTTATCCTTTGCGTACATGACAAACTCGAAACTGTTCTGTTGTCACGAAGAGCAATTTCATGTGATATGAATTCAATATCAGTTTGCATTTTAGCTTTTTGACATCTCCAGAAGAACATATTCCCAATATCTCTTTCTATAAAGGTGAAATAAAAATTATAAAAAAGTAGAACCAATTTTTTTGCGTGTTGGCTTTTTGAGGTCTCCAGAAGAATATAATCACAAAATCTGCTTCTACATAGGCAAAGTAAATAATACAAAAAGTAAAAACAGAATCTTCGGTATGTTAGCCTTCTGACATCTCCAGAAAAACATATTCACAATATATAAAGTGATAGAACACATTTTTTTTCATGGTAGTTTCCTGACATGTTCAGAAGAACATATTTACAATATCTTCCTCCATAAAGGCAAGACGAAAAAGTATAACCATTTTTTGAATGTTAGCTTTTTGACATATCCAGAGGAACACATTCAAAATATTATATTCTATAAAGGTGAAATTGAAAATATAAGAAGTGGAACCAATTTTTTTGCATGTTAGCTTTCTGAGGTCTTCAGAAGAACATAATCACAATATCCGCTTCTACATGTGCAAAATAAAAAATACAAGAAGTAAAACTAACATTTTTTGTATGTCAGATTTCTGACATGCTCAGAAGAACATATTTACAATATCTTCTTCTACAAAGGCCAGACGAAAAGGTATAACCAATGCTTTCATCAAGTAATCTTTTTGACATTTTCCGAGTAACATTTTTGCAATATCTTCTTCTATAAAGGCTATATAGAAAATGTCAAGTGATAAAACCAATTTTTTCATGTTAGCTTCCTGACATGTTCAGAAGAACATATTTACAATATGTTCTTCTAGAAAGGCCACATAAAAAATATCACCAATCGAAACCAATTCCTTGAATCTTAGCTTCCTGCCATCTCCAGAGAAACGTATTTACAATATTTTCTTCTATCAAGGCAAGAAGAAAAAGTAAAACCAATTTTTTATTACGTTAGCTTTCTGAAATCTCCAGAAAAGAGACATTCACAATATCTTCAAGATATTGTGATATCAATATGTTCAAGATGTCAGGCAAGACAAAAAATATTTAAAAAGTAGAACCAATTTTTTCATCATGTCAGCTTTTTGACATCTCTAGAAGAATATATTTTAAATCTCTCCTTCTATAGAAGAAAAATGAAAAATATAAAAAAAACGAATTTTTTTTTATGTTAGCTTTCTGAGATCTTCAGAAGAACATATGCAAATATCTTCTATAAAGGCGAGATAAAAAAGCGAAATCAATTTTTTTTGTATTTCAGCTTTTTGTGATCTCCAGAAGAATATATTCGCAATATGTATATTCTTTTATGAAGGCAAGATAAAAAAGCAAAAGCAATTTTTCTTCTTAGCTTTCTGAAATATAAAAAAATGAAACCAATTTTCTTTCAAAGTTAGGTTTTTGGCGTCTCCAGAAGAACATATTCAAAATATCTTCGTTTATGAAGGTAACATAAAATATATATAAGAGTAAAACCAATTTTTCTATGATCTTGGACTTTTGACATCTCCAGGAGAACCCATTCAGAATATTTTCTTCTGTGAAGGCAAAATAAAAAATACAAGAAAAAAAAAACATTTCTTGGATGTTAGCCTCCTGATATCTCCAGAAGAACATATTTATAATATTATCTTCTATGAACGTAAAATAAAAAAAAAAACATAAAGAAGTATAGCCAAATTTTGTTTAATGTTAGCTTTCAATATTCCCACGTGACTTAACTTTTGTTAAATAATAAATAATAATAAATAATTAAATAAAATAATAAAATAAATTTTGTTAATGAATCGAGAATATTTAAAAATATTAAGATATCAGACTCTGCAGCTGAAAATGCTTTCAAGGCAGGGAAAATAGGGTGAATTCTCACGAAAATAAAATAATAGAGAAATAAATTCTAATGAATAAAATTAATGTAGATAACACATTGGATTCTATATATAATAGTTAAATATTTAACTAAGGAATATTTTTTACTAAAAGGATGAATTTTCAACCAAGGAGAGTATTTTTCTATCATAAAAAGGCGAGTTTCCTACAAAATGCATGAATTTTTACCCAATAGTTTGATTTTACTATAGAAAAGATCAATTTTCGATTGAAAATAAAAAATGTCAACCAAAAACGATATAGTTGCATTTTCAGTAAGAAAAATTTGATTCTCAATAAAAAAGATGAATTTTAGCCAAAAAAGTGGAATTTTCAAAAGAAGATAGGAATTTCTCTCTAATATAATGAATCATCGAACAAAAAATCAAAAAAATATTTTAAATTGCAACCAAATAGACGAATTTTAAACCAAAAAGATTATTTTTTAGCAAAGAAGATTAATTTACTACCTGAAAAGATATATTTTCAATGAAAGACATGATTTTTCATCAAAATAGTTGACGTTCAACTAAAAACGGTAAAGTTTCAACCAAATAGTTTCATTTTTAACTGAAAGATGTAGGTTTAAAACCGAAAATGAAATAGTAAAATTTTCAGTTCAAAAAATTAATTTTCAGTTTAAAAAACTCACTTTCAATTGAAAAAATCAATTTTCTGTTCCAGCATGTTCACTTTTAGTTAAAACATTAATTCTCAACCAAAGAGTTCTAGTAACTCAGTTCACATATAAACGAAAAAAAACGAGGAAAAGGGAAGGATTCTTGAAATTAAGGGGAAAAAGAATTCTCTTTAAAAAAGGGAATAGAGGTATCTTGAAGGTAATTTTCAAATTAATTAAGTGATTATTGAATAGGGTCATCTTTCTCCAAATTCGCAAGCTTTGTTCAAATTTATTATCAGGAAACGTACCAAACGTAATCTATATTCGTAAAGTTACTTCCACTGGCCCCACTATTACCAACCGTAGTTTTCGGTATGGCCCCCTTCTCCTTCAAACTGGTAACGGTCAAAAGCAATTTTTTTTATATCCAGAATTTCAACTTCTACACCGCCAACATTCTTGCTCCAACTTTTCTAATAATCTCATTAGAATATTACAAAGGTAGATAAAGTGGAGAATAAAAATTATTTTATCGGAACTTTGTTTTTCCAACTGGAGTTACTTTGAACTCTATTATCGTTGAAAGTCTCTCATCCTTTTGGCAGCGATGAAGTGGAAAATTAAGATCATAGCTGCAGAAAGTTTGCCCAACTACTTTCCAATAATGGTTGAGGTGTTAGCGCGCGAAGGCGATGATGTGAACTGATCCTCACTTTCTTCAAACGAGCCTTTTCACTATTCATTGAAGTATCTTAAGACGTAAACTGTTTTAAATACGCTCGCTTATACTGCAGTTAAGCCCCAGATATTATCCACATTATTAAATTATTGGCCTCGAGCCAAAACTTTCATCGTTCTCGTCTCCTTCAAGGAGGTTGCAAAAACAAGGGTCAGTCCCTTGCCAAACAACGCCTCTGGCAAATTCAAGTCCATGTTTTTCCCTCTGAGGCATTAGGTGCGAAATTTGTCGGAAACTTTTAAAGTGCAGGCATTTTACGAGACAGATTGGGTGGAACCTAGCAATCCTGTTTTATTGCACTTTATACGGTACGTGGCTGAGAACAAGCTGAGGGTGACTCGTATATAGACCTCTGTTTCACCGGGGTTTTAAATGAAGGCATTGTATAATAGGTTCCACCACAGTGCTACGGGACTAACCTAACAAGGCAATAATGAATTTCACCATCAACATTCAAATATTATTAATGATAATATTGTCTCAAAAATCTCGCAAGCATTTATGTTGAAAAGATTATCGAAGGATTACTATAAGGGTCGTCCAAAAGATTAAATTACTGTCACATCTTCCTATTTTTTCACTTTTCACTAAAAATTGACGTTTATGAACAAAAATCATCAAGATTCTCGATTTTCAACAGCTTTAGGCTATGCCCACATTTGAGATCGGAAATGGGTATTCACAGTAAAATGTTATCAAATTTTTTTAACAATTTACTTTTCTGGGTTTTCTAGCATTTTTTAACAACAATTTATATTTTACTACAAAAATCATACGACTTCAAATGTTCTTAATTTTAGAACAACTTTAGTTCACGTCATAGTTCTTCGTTTTGTTGTATGTTTCCAAAAATTTTGTATTTCAAATCACCATATGTCAAAGAAAATTTACAATTGAGAAAAATTTTTCATCATGTTATGTTAAGGTTTTTTTTTCAGAAATTATTTGTATTTTCAATGAAAATATTATTAGATTTCGAAAATTATTTACCATTTTTCCACAACTTTAAGTCATGTTGGTGTGTTTCAACTGACATTAATATCTTCTAGCAAAAGTATTTGGCTTTAAATTTAAACAAATGATTTATTTTGTTTAAAATAATAAAATTCACAGGCTTGTACAATTTAGGATTGTATTCTAGATATTTCAAATATCAAATGCAATGAATTTTTTTTGACTAATGAGAATGACAAGCTCAAAAATCTTGAGTTTCATTAGTGTTTTTCTTTAGAAAATTAAATTTTTATGAATGACTTCCTCCCAAATTTAAAAAAAAATACAAATATAAGAACAACAAATTATTTCAACCTCAGAAGTACTTTCTATTATTTAAGGAATAAGCCCTAAATTAAATAAAGCAAAAAAAAAATTGAATACATTATCTGGCTTAGAGTACAAAAATTTGTAATTTCATTACAATTATTGACCATAAATGGCCCCTAAACATTTTTATTTCCTGGAATAATATGCACAAGATTTCTTCTAGAATAAGAAGAGAATATTCTCCATCAGAAATTAAATAAATATATTCATGCCGTGTGACAAAAAGAAAGATTGAATTTCAAAATAGAAATTTTTACTGTTTGAAGATACAACATAAAAAAAACGCAGTATCTTGTTCCGAAATCGACCTTAGCCAACTCACATATTTTTCAGGTGAATGATAGGTAAAAATACTTTTTAGAGCATTATAGATATTTAATCTCTACAAATTTTAATTATTGGTGCATTTTGAGGTTCAAGACTTTTTTTAAACACCCGGTATCAATATTTTCAATCCATTCCTTATTGAGAATATTATCTTCATATTGCAGAAGAAATCCGTGCATATTATTTCAGGAAATAAAAAAAATGTTAAATAATGAAATTTAGGGTTTATGCCTCAATAAATAAAAAATAATGTCTAGGTATGAAAGAATTTTTTATCCTAAAATTTATATATTTTTACATTCTCATTCTAATGAGAAGGTATTAGTTTTATGTAAAATTTGACATTGTCGGTATTTATCAAATCTCCACGTTTTGAGACCTGTTGATTTAGAAAAAACGATTTTTACGAAGGTGTCTGTATGTCTGTCTGTCTGTACGTCTGTCTGTAGTATCGTGTAAGCACGATCAATTTCTTAAGATTGATCAGATTGGATTGTGATTCGGCACACTTTTTTAAAGCCCAAAATGAAAGAACGAGTTCGTTAACCAACTATTTGGGATGAAAATTCAAAAAGTGAGCACATTTTAAAAATTTTTGAGATCACTTTTTTTAAGATTCGAATATTCAATGTACGGTTATTAGTAGTACGCAAGAAGACAAAAAATATCTAAATAACTTTTTCTAATGCAAGAAAAATTACCGGAGTCATAGCATTTTCAAAATTCAAAAAAACAAACGAAAATGAACATTTGAAACCGAAAAACGCAAGATTTGAAAAAAGTCGAAGGAACAAGAACGTTACTTTTTAAACACCCTACAATATTTTCCTAGAAACTTCTCGAATAAAAAACTTGTCTTTAAAAAACTCAAATAGAAGAAAATTTATCGCAGTATATACCTACCATAGAGAAGAGATTGAGAGAAAAGCGTTTGCAAAATTCAAAAATAGATATTTTCTGGGCACCCTAATGTTCATCTTTGGTTTTTCTAATTAATTTTTAAGTTCCCTCGTTCCAAGATGAAATGTTTAATTTTCCGCGACGGCTGCGTAAAAACAAGAAACGTTGAATCCAGAGCACATCATTTAGATTTGGATGTTTACTTCTGTCAAAAACTTGGAAGTTTCAAGGTTTGATTATAATAAAACTGTACTTCCGTGGTTTCTCATCTCTCCATTCTCTTCATTCTGCGGTGGCCCAAATTGAAGATGCTGTCTGGAACATTTGGGGGAATCTATCTCGAGAAATACTCTGTAAACACTTTTCAATATAGTATAAACTCTGGGAAAAACACCACCATGAAATTTCAAAGTTTCTCTTTCCATGGAGCTTCCAATGTCCAAATCACATTTTCAGCGCCGCGGGAACTAGAAGTATCGAGTTAGCAGTATTCGCCTGTAATAAACTTGGAAATCCTTTTAGCTTCCAATTAGGATTTTGCGTAACTTGTTAGGAAATTTCAAACAAGTTTATCTACTTGTAAATTATTTTCAGAGTTGACCAAGAAACCGGCACTCTGAGTCGTTTTATGCAAGAGGATTATTTTTGAACAAAAAGGCTTAAAAGGATTATCAATCTGAGAATCAGGTCTTTAAAAAATATACACACATTCAAAAAATTCAATTAGTGCAAGATGGTTGCATAAAATGACTTCAAGCAGAGAAATATGTTTCGAAGCAACATTGGAATCGGCTCATTAGAGAAAGGCATATAACGAAGGAAAAAAGTAGAAAAAATAGAAAAGAGAGAATGAAAACAACATCACACAGATAAATGGCGCGATGATTTTTTTGAAGCTCATTTTTCATCTTTTCGAAATAAGATTCTTCTTCTCAAAATGAGAATACTTCAAGTATGGAACTGTAACATGAATATAGCTGTATTATCATTCTCATGTGTCTTATTTTTGTTGCAACTCGAAACAACACCGAATCTTTATAGGGAACTACGAGTAAATATTTCTATCTTATGTTTAATATTGAATAGAGATGTAGATATGTATTTGAAGTTTCTTATAATGATATTCATATCTTTAAATTTTATTTTTGATTTTGTAATTAGGGAAGTGTCCTACAGGTTGGGTCACTGTGTAGGGTGGGAGAGCGCGTTTTCTCCATTGCTTTGTACTAGTGCCACCTGTTATAACCTGCACAGATTAGTATCAATAGTCGCTCACTTTCTATGTTAACTTGAGGAGAGGGTTCATGCTTATTGTAGCTGCACCATCGACTGAATATTTTTTATCGAAATTGCAAGGTGAATGAGTTCAATGTGTTATGATATAAATGAATTGTTATATCTGATGAGGATTTTGCATATAGTGAAGATCATTTTTTTTTCCTCAACAATGCACAAATGCCGTTCAATGTATAGGTTGGGACACGTGTAGCGTATAATTCGGGACACGTTTCCTGATACCTATAAGTTTTTTTAATTCTGAAAATCGTCTTTGGAGTAACTTTTGAGTGTCAATCATCAGAATAACCGTACTTCCGGTCATCGCTATGTACTTTTCACAATCGACATTTCAGTATGTCTCGTTACAAACGGAAAAGTCAATGGGGGATCACTGATTTTGAGGGTTTGTAATGGCTCATTTGTTCAATTTCTCATTTGTACTTGCTCATTTTTATGTAAAAACCAAACTGAAAAAATGAATATTTACTTAAAGGTTCACTGTAGCCTTTTAAAATGATTTTTTACACTTATTTTTCATATTTTGAGAGGTGTCCCAACCTAGATTTAAAAAATTTGATTGGCAGATTGGAAGACACTAAGAAAATGGCTTTAAAATTCTGTTTGCATCATCATTATATATGTTTAGGTCACGAAATGTAAGCTATTTAATAGACCTTAAAACAGTGTGATGGAAGCCCAAAAATGTTATGGAAAAAAGTTATGGGCCAAAAACAAAATCCGTCCCAACCTTTACTACATTCCTCTATATGTGTTGATCCTTAGTATTTCTGGAATCTTTAATGTATTTTCCTAATTGCTGAAAATAACTAATCATTATAAATTTCAAAAATTCAATTGTTTCTTATAAAAAATTGATCAAACTATGGAAGGCTTTGTTGATTTTTGAAAGATCCCTTTTTAATTTCAATGCATTATCATCCTCTCTTTTTATGTACAACATTTCCATGAATTCTCTGCTTCTTTGGTTCATTTCATGACATAAGATTTTCACGCCATCCCAATCAAACACATGTCCATGTGTGATTCTGTATCTTGAAAGAATGCTGTAGTATTTCTCATTTCTATAAAAATTATTTTGGTGCTAATCTCCCCTCATCCTTAGCAGTCTTATTGTTTGACCTATGTATACGTCTCACAACTTCCACATTTTATTTCATAAACTACATTTTGTTTTTCCATTTCTTTTCGTATGTACTTTTTTTGTTTTATAGTTCTGTTGATTTTGAATGGTGTTCTATAGATTGTATGCAAACCTAATTTTCCTAGTAATGATCTCAAGGCTGTTGAAATTATTCCAAAATAAGGTAAAACAATCACATTGAACCTAATGAATTCTCTCATGTCTTTGTTATTATCAATGTTGTCTTTCTGATTTATCTGATAAATTCCGTTTCTCACATATTTTTGTACAAAATAAAATGGATAGTGCTTCAAGAAAAGAATCAGTTTACATGATTCCACATTCTTTTTATGAAAGTTTTGATGTGACATTTTTATAGCCCTATCAACCATACTTTTTACTATCGCAATTTTCTTTTGTATTGGATGATTAGAAAGGAAGCTCAATTTACATCCTGGAAATGATGGTTACCGGTACCAATTAGTTGTAATGTGACCCTCATTTGTTTTAATTAACACTAAATTCAGTCTTTCGCATAAAAAGGACATTGAAAGCCAACTTTTGTTAATTTATTATTCGCTAGATTTTTCTTGTTGTTAAATAGAATGAAAAACAAAATTGATTGCTTAATTAAACTTTTTACATGGAATTTTAGTGTGATCTTCCATACTTTCACATCTTTTTTTGATTGCATCCTTTATTTCATTAAGAGGAATGTTGGGAAACATTGCGATTCAATCAAAGGAAGCTAACATATGATCTTGCGGAATCGTGATTCCTTCAATAAGCTCTAGGAAAACTGTACTCTTTTTTACTGGATTTTTTGAAAATGTTATTGATGTGTGTTGATGTGATGGTATTTCTCAGTAATTCTTTTAATTTTCCTTTTGGAAAAACTATTGTTGATATTACAGCCCTTAAATGATAATTAACTTCATGAGCCTCAGTTAAATAATAAAATAAAGAGAGAACTGTAATAACAGTATCGATATCACATTAATTAACATATCAAGGAAACATATTTAATCTAAAGTCATTAAAAATATTGATGGTACCTTTCTGTAATTTTTTAAGATGGTTATTTTCTATGATTTCAAAAATGTTTCTATCATCAAGAATTTCTCTAACTTTTTTGTTGTATTCGCTTCTAGAACTTGATATTGTAATATTTTCCTTATCAGCTTCTGCTATTAGGAGATCATATTTCCATTTACAAAATCATTCTTAAATTTATGTTGCAACTACTCTGGCAACGTCCTTTAATTACGTTACATCTCAAGAAATTTCAAAATACTTCGAGGGATTGCAAAAGTTTTGGGTTATTTCCAACGATTCCAAATGATTATGAGAAGTTTCACAGATTTAAAACGATTGGAAAATAAAATAAAATTGAGGAAATTAAGTAGTACAATTTCGGATGCAGCTATAATTTTTGAAGGGATTTTACAAGATTTTTTCCAGAAATTTCACTGTATTTCAAGAGTTAACGAAGGGTTTCGACGGATTTTAATGGATTTTCAGGAATCAAGGGATGTAGAAGATTTGAAGGACTCTAAAGAGATTTTATGGTAAGATTTAAAAAGATTTGAGGGGATTTGAAAACATTTGCAAAGATTTCAAAGGATTTTGAAATGTTTCCAGAGATATAAAGGGGTTTTGATGATTTCATGGGATCTCGAATGATTCTAGAAAAATGTAAAAACATTATAAAGTATGTCCACGGATTTTAGAGGATTTCGTATGATTCCAAAAAAGATTTAACAAAAAAATTGGAATCATTTACAATTCTTACTATTTTTAATCAGTGACTGAATTCTGAATATGAATCATTTATTCTTTACTGATGAATCAGTCTAACTTACTAATTTATCTGTGAAATAACTGATCCGTGGCTGGCATTCAGTAATTTATTGAAATTAGTAAAAATGTTAACAGATTCAAAAAAGAAAAGGGTTTCTGATATTTTAAAAGACTTTAAGTAATTTAGAAGAATTTTAATAGCTGTAAAAAATGTTTAATTGATTTTAATATATTATAGGGCCTTTTAAGATTTCGGAAAGATACTCACGGATTAAAAAGATTTAAGTGAATTTTTTAGGGATTTTGAAGATTTTAAGGGCTATCGTAGTATTTCAAAATATTTCACACAATTTGAATGATTTTATCCTATTTTCAAAGATTTTCTGAGATTTTAAGGTATTTCAACGAATTTTAAAAGATTATAAGGGGATTTCATGGGATTTTGAATATTTTAAGTGAATTCTAATATTCTCACAGTTTTTGAAGGGTTTTGATGATCTTAAAATTAAGTGCTAGATTTCGAAGGATTTTAGAGGATTATTCCGATACCGAAGCATTTTTACGAATTTTGAAGGATATAAGTGGATTTTGATGAGATCTTGATGATTTGAAGAGATTTGAACGGATTCAAAAAGATTTAGAAATATTTTCACAGAATTCAACGAATTTTAAGAGATTTCAGCGGATTTTCAGACCTATAAAGGTTTTGAAGGATTTTTAGGCATTTTGAGGAATTTTAGTGGTTTCTAAACAAATTTAATGAATTTTCATATATTGTAAGAGATTTTGAAAGATATCATATATGATTTCAAAATATTTCAAGAAAACTCAATAGAGATTTTAAGAGATTTTCATGGGATTCTGAAGGTTTCAAGCGACATCAAGGATTTTTCAAGTTTTTACAGAGTTTCAAGAGTTTGAAGAGATTCCGAAGAGTTGAAGAAATTTTAAGAGATTTTAAAGATTTCAGAGAATTTCAAAATGATTTAATTGAAAAATTAAATCTATTTCAAGGATTTTCACAGTTTTCAGAGGGTGTTGAGTGGTTTTCAGGCGTTTCAAAAGAATTTTAAGAAATTATACTAAAATTCATGGAATTCGAAGGATTTAAAATAATTTTCACCTGATTTGCACGATATTAGGGGATTTATAAAATTAGGAAAAGACTTCACAGAATTTCAAAAGATTTCAAAGATTTCCGGGGATTTTGCGAGATTTCACTCAAGATAATATTAAGTATTGTATAATAAATAAAATAATAATACAATATGAAGGATAGAAGAACAGAATTATGTAAACTCACATTGGAACTATAAGGAAAAGCAGTATTTGAGGACCCTGACAAAGTATAATTTGTTTGGTGCCGATTAACGGAAGCTGAAAGTTAGCAAAATGTGCTTTGGAAAATTCCTATTTTTGTAAAAATGATATTTTCTTGTATGCAAAATTTCTCAAAATGTTTTTGGAAGTTTTAATTGTGTATTCAATTTTCGTGAGCTTTCTGATTTAAATTCTATAGGCGATAACAAGTTCATGGACCCCTGTTTTCAGAAAACAATTTTTAAATCTACAGTAATGACGACAGAATTTTTTGAACTTTTCTGCTGGTGAAAACACTTCGGACAATTTCTGATAAGTCTGAGAAATCTAATTTCAAGAAAACTCAAATTTTAATAAATGAAATATATCTACATTTCTGATTTTCTAGACTTATCAAATTTTTTCCAATGTATTTTCACCAATGTGAAAGCCTCAAACATCTCACACTTTTCTCCCGTCATTCTCGTCCATTTTAAAATTCTTTTCCGTAAACGAGGTATCATTAAACATAAATATGAAAATGAGAATTTTTTTATCCACATTCTCCTAATGCTCGAATTGAAGACTTTCAGAAGCCAGCACAAAAGTAATTGTACTTTTTCAAGTTCCCAATACACTAATATTTTACAAAGTTTCAATTTTCATTTTCATAATTCTATGCTTTTTATCCATCCTAGTGTACTATACTATACAAGGTAATTTATGCAGCCAAAACAAATGGCAATTAGCATATTCGAAATAAGATAAATAGAAAGAGAAAATTTACGTAAGAAATTTTTTGGACTCTCCCTTTCCCTCACCAATCAGTGAGGATTCGTAAGATTTTCTGGACTCCTACCCCTTAGTTTGAAAGAGCCTTAAGTAATTAATTGGAATCAATTAAGGCACCCTTTTCAAATTTTGCAAAAAAAAATTCCGACAACGCTTTTTTCCGACTTTTCTCTGTAATTTTACGCCATTATTTAACACCAGGCTAGACCCCATCCCCCCAAAAAAGTGTTACGTAATTCATGGATGATACCTAACAGGAAGAGATTAAAATAGTGTAGCGGAAGTGACTTAGCAAAGATGATAATTGACAGTTAAACAGGAGCCTGTCAACTGCTTGAACGAGAAACGTAATCAACGTTCATTACAAATTGAAGCTTCGCGTGTGCTCTTTCATACTACGAACATTGTATACGTAGATGAAAGTAGTATATATGTATCAACGGTGTAATAGCCTGAGCAACAGGTGCATGCCTCCAAATATCCTGAATTGATGATAAACTTAGATTTTTTAACCCTATTTATTATTGAAAAATATATGGGTGATTGCCTAAAAGGTGAGCACTTCAAGTCCCAGTCACTATTCACTTTTCCTTCAAATTCACTCAACTCCTGATATAAGAACGGTTCCGGGCATGGGTCGCAATAGACTTGATCCTAAATTGGGGGAATCCAAACGTGCACATGCAGGGTCGCATGAACCATTTCTGTTGGATTTGGACGCATGACGTAACCTGATGCAACTAATACTCTGAGAGTGCGGCTTTCATGCTTTCGTCACGCTTGATTGAGCACCACCTGATCTCTGTCCCACGGCTCCCCTCATCACAAAACTGCCGAGGACATCAATTCTAGGAATATTGTGAGCCGGAGTTTCTTATATCGGGAGTTGAGTGTGATACATTTTTTGTAGAATTATCTCACTAAATTGCTCATATTAAAGCACATTTCATAATTATGAGGACATTTGACATTAGGATTTAAAGTTGTGGAAATGGTTTTCTTTTCATTAAAGACAAGTTTAGTTCATCTCCACTATAAGTTTTCCTTTGATCCTATAAAAGATTATGATTGATGCAATTTTGCTTTCTTTGGAAGGCCTTTCATAATGATAATTTCCATCATTTACAGAATTCTTTATCAACAATTTTTTTCTTATCAGAGAAAAAAAACTTATGACATGGCTTCAAACTTTTATTTTACGAGAAAAACTTGTTAAGCTTGGTTGTCTCACAGAGGATAACGATGAAAGAATTGTCTTTGAAACTTGTTTTTTTCTGGGTTATTGGTTAGAGAGTTTTAAAGTCATGGTTTCTGTTTCAGGAACAAAATTTCATTTGAATATTTTCACTAGAATAGAGACCAAACTATATAGAATATTTACATCTAAAATTAATCAATATAAAAATGACTATCGAGGCTTTCAATCTGGAATTTCAAATGATTTAATAGTACAATTTCCCTGAAATTTTTAATTTTTGAATTTGAAACTATTATCGATTCAGGAAGATTCCAATTTGAAATTCATTAGTAGTAACACTATCAATAAAAAATTATGGAACAATATTAGCAGTCAAATTCTCAAAAACTTTCAGCAAATGAAAAGGAAAATAATACCGTTAATTTGAAGAAAGTCAAATTTAGTTTTGACATCTATTTTTCAACCTCTATTTCTGATCCTCCGTTTTTGACATATTTGAATTTGGAGCCTGAAACCTTAGTTTCAAGGTCTCAAAAATAAAAAAAATTGTGCATTTGGAACAGTAATCATAAATTAAGATTATGAAAATCTCAAAGATGATAAACATAATTATGAATCATCATATCGTGTTGAAAATTATATGCTTTTTGGGAAACTTGAAAATTGTTTAATATCAAGCAATTAAAAAAATTTGAAATGATTTAAACTCATTTAATGAATAGTAGAACCAATATGGATAAGTGTGATATGAAATTACAAAGTTATACTTTGAGAGATGATATTTCAAATATTTGAGAAGATTTTCGTTCCAAATATCGCCAAAATCATCTCTGGACTTTCTACTTTTAATCGTTCCCTTTTTCAAAAAAGAAAAACTTGCCTGCAGAAATATTTTTTGTTTTGTTTTTAATCAGTAAAAACGATAATTGAAGGGTTGCAGTACAGAAAGAGATAACCAACAAAATCAGAATTTTTCAGTAGAGCAAATTAACTTTCTGTAGAATCGAAATCACCATTTAAAGATCAAACAAAAATTCTCGTCCGAGCCGAAGTGTTTCTAAATAGAGGCGAACATATTATAACCAAAAGAAGTTTGAACACAAAAAAAAACTTTGTCCTAAAACATTGAGCTGCTAAATTGGGAGAAAATGAGTTCGGTTAGGAAAAGTTACCCAATTCTGAGCAAATCATTCAAGAATTCGGAGTTTAAAATTTAATTTTTTGATTTAAAAAAGTTTATGACAAGAAAATAATTCACAAAAATTAGACATAGATTCAATGATAGTTTCCCGCTCCTCGTTGCTAAATCTCTTAAGTGCAGACACTAGCGAATGAACACCGTTTAAGAAACTATCATCAGATGAGATTTCCTGAAACCATTCTTGTATCATATCAAATTCAGACATAAATTTGGCACCTTTTCAATTACTATTATAGCAATCTTTTCCATGTAAAATTTTGCCACAAACAAACTGAATCTGAGACACTTCTAAATTTATACTATCAATGTAGTTTTCTGTGTCTACTTCAAGGTGTTTTCTCTAAGTCTGAACATTATTAGGTTTACAAATGGGGAAACAATCTTGAGAAAACGGATCATTAGATAAATCATTATTTACACCTATTTTATCAAAATTATGTTCAGGTGAAGGAATCAAAGTTGTTGTCTGCATGATCTCTAATCCTTATTTTAGATGTGTTTGTATCATCCATCGTATGAGCATCATCTAGAGAAAGCACATTTATGACATATGTAATTATTGAAAGTGGTTGTCGAATCTAATAAGCCAATTCGATCATCCCCTGTGAATCGATAGAACTTTCCTCACACATATTGTCATTCAACTTGACAATCTGTATATACTCTCTGAATCCGAATTAGTAAAAATTTTACTAATTTAATTAGTAGCATTGTATCTGACTGTCCAATTAGTACTTTTATCACATTCTACTAAATGAATTTGTTAGGGTATTCTACTAATATGCTTAGTAGTACCAACTTACTAATTTAATGAGTAGCAATGAATTGCTAAGGAAACATAATTTAATACATTTCTTAATACATTCTGCTGGCTTTTGATTTTTAATTTAAAAAGTTTAATTTTGTCTTGATACACCATCTTTTTTTCAATGAGGTCAAAAAGTGAACCCGTGAAATTAGGTAGAATAACAGCGTTTTCAGAAATTAAAATTTGGAAATTATTATTATTGTATAAAATCTTTCATAGAAAATAAAATTAGATTATTTATTATTAACTTTCTAAGTGCTGCCTTAAAAATGTTGTTTCAAACGGGGTAAAAGTTGAATAATAGTCTTATTTAAAACAATTTTGTTATTCTTACCAACAAGTAAATGTTAAATTTTTTGCATTATAATTTATTGCCTCCTTTGAAGATAGAATACAAATGTTGATATACATTTCCGAATAAAGTGTCCGGTGTCTATCGAAAATTGAAAATTGTGGTCTTTTTGTAAATAGTTAGAAATTTCCAATCAACATGATTTTTTAAAACATAATATTAAAAGCAGACATTTTTTTTCTGGAAAATTAATTTATTAAGATGAAAATTCAACTATTTGGTTGAAAGTTTGTCTCTTTCAGTTGAGATTTCTTCTTTTTTCTTCAAAACACATATTTTCTTGTAGAAAATTATTCTTTATGTTTCAACATTAATCTTATTGTTTGAAACTTTATCTTTTTTGTGGAAAATTTAAGTATTACTGTAAAGTATTCATCATTTTAGTTGAAATTTCATCTTTTTGATAGAAGATTAAAACTACTTCGTTAAAAATTACTCTTTTGTTGAAAATTCATCTATTCCAGTAAAAGATTAATCCTTTTAGTTCAATTTTTTTCTGAAAAATTCATTCGTTAAGTGAGAATTCAACTATTAACTATCAAATAAAAATTTGCTTGAATTATTATTCAAATTCATAGACTTTAGAGACAAATTCAAGGAATGATTAGTTATGTTTTTAGTATTATTTAATTATTTGATTATTCAATGGTGCCAATGTATTTAAGAAAATCTTGTAATATAATTTGTTACAGATTTCTAAATTCAAAATACTAATCAAATCCCCAGAAACTGGGAAAACAAATTATAATAAACTCGAAAAACTGTGGTCTTTTCCGAGTCCATTTTGCGAAAAAAATGAAAAATATTTGAATGGCTCTTTACTATACAAAATTATACCTGAAGAAAACTTGAGATATCTGGATGAAACTTGAAATTTCCAGGGAACGTTTTTTAGGTATGATTTTCAGGTTTGAGTCGCAAGTCTATTAAAAATTTTCTTTCAATTTTTGGGGTTTTAATTATTATTTTTAATTAAGAAATCTTCAACAAATTATATTACAAGATATTCTCAAATATATTGGCACCAATAAATAATTAAATTATGAAATAATACTACAAACATAACCAACAATTTCTTGAATTTATCTCTAAAGTCTATGAATTCGAATAATAATTCAAAAAAAAATTTTTTTGATAGTTGAAAGTTGAATTTTGAACTGAAAAAGATCAGCTTCCGATCAAAAATTGAAATAGTTAAATTTGAACATACGAAATTAATTTTCCAGAAATAAAACTGTTTGAACTGAAATGATGAATCTTTTACTGAAATAAATTTTCAACAGAAGTGTAACTTTTAACCAAGTAGTTTTCACCTTCAATCAAAAAGATGAAATTTCAACTAAAATTATGACAACTTAACTGGAATACGTACTTACATTTCTACAAAAAAAAAGTTTCAAGCAATAAGATTAATTTGGAAACATGAAGAATTATTTTCTACAAAAAATACGTCTGTTGAAGAAAATAGAAGGAATCTCAACTAAAAAAGACAAACTTTCAACCAAATAGTTGAACTTTTAGTTTAAAAAATTAATTCCCAGAAAAAAGCAAATTTTCAGCCAAAGTGATGAATTTTCAACTAAAATGGTGAACCATTGACTGGAATAGTTGAACTTTCAACTTGAAATGATAATTTTTCAACCTAAAATTGAATGGTTACATTTCAAATTTTGTATTATGTTAAACGAAAGAGATAAATTTTTAATTAGAATGATGAATGTTGAACAACAAAAAATGAATTTCAAACAAAATAGTTCAGCTTTTAACTCAGTTATTGAATATGTATGTATGTCGAATTCGACAAAAAACTACTTTTCAACATGAGTTGAATTTTCAACTTAAAAAGATTTTTCAGTCAAGGGAGAGAAAAAAATGCGAAGAAGCTGTTGAATTTTCAATGAAGAAGATGAATATTTGAATTTTTAACTAAAAACGATCAATTTTCGAACAAAACTATATTATTTAAATTTTCATTTGAAAAATTAAATAAACTGAATTAGTTTTCGCGCTCTGAAGTATGCAGATACTTTTAACGTATTCGCACTTTAACAGTAAGGTGGTTCAAAAAAGGCTTCTTTGAAGAAAAAAGAGTGTTATATTCTGTTTAAAATTTAGGTTAAATAATACTTCTTGTGTTAAATGGAAATTTTTGAACCAAAAATTCGACTTAGAAGTTGTAAATTAATTTAAGAATTTTCTTAACCATCTACTTGTCTTCTAATGCATGTTGAATGAGTTTCAATTTTCGATGGATACTAGAAACTTTATTCAAACAAATAATTTTACATTCACTTGTTGCTACGAATAACAAAATTGTTTCAAATAATACTATTATATAACTTTTACCCTGTTTCAAGCAACATTTTTAAGGCGGCATTCAGAAAGATAGAATTTCCCAACCGAGTTCTCCGAGGCTAGAGGCATACTTTATTAATTTGCTCTTTATTATGAAAAATTCAAAAGCCGTTTTGACTTACAGAAAACTTATTGTACAAAGATAACAGTCATATCATTCATATGAATGGAATATGTAATAATAATTCACATTCGAACATGCTCAGATTAGGTGAAGGAATATTAGAATTTTCATGAAGATGCTTTAGAGAAGGTTGTGATTGCTCAGCATCATCAGCATTCAAAACAGCTCAATCTTCGTTTATTATTTCCATTTTCAGAGTTATTCTGATTATCAGAAGACTTTTTATTTACTTGTTTCTTCCGACTATTGATTTCATCGTTAAGGGTCAAATCGAATTTTGCTAATGATTATGATAGCTAATTAAAGTCTGAAAAATCGACAATTACTAAAGATTCGCGAACTCGAACTGGCATTTGCTTTATTCGTATCAAATCGTTTGGCTAGCCAATTAGATTTGATCTTACCGCGAAATGGTATTGAACGAAATTCATCAAGAAATTGCGTTTTGAAATCATTATAATCCACGTAATCGTTTCTATTGATATCAAACTAAGCCTTTGTACGACCTTCCAATGCAAATTCTAAACTATTCAAACGGCTACCATCTGAAATACATTCCAAAGTAAAATATTTTTTGCATCTGTTCTAGAAATTTGTTAGGATTATTGGATAAATTGAGGAACTCTTGATTTCCTAAATTCCCTATATCCTTTTGATTCCCTGGATTCACTCCAGTTTTTTTCGTCAATTGCATTAATTGATTATTTCGATCATTATTTCAATCACGCAATCGAGTTACTCTATTCCGCAATTTCTCAACATTCATAGCATTACATTCTTCTTTGTTATCTCTTTCGATAATGTCCGATAAATTTCGTCTCGCCTTAAATTTATTATAATAATCTCTACGTCTTCGTTTCGGATTACTCAATCCTTGTTATAGAGAAGCACCATTAGACCCTTATTTAATAGGCCTTGTTGTTATGCTCGACATTCATACTTATTTAATAGTCAGACTCTGTACGTTATCTACATAACAGAATAATCGATATTATAACAATATAGAGGCACTTTGTTCGTGCTCTCACGTTGTTGCGCGAAAATGTAACAATCTACTTCTATTTTATCATTTTCAAATTCGATTTTATAATAAAATTTCAAATCAAAACACCAGTTGATACACTTACGAATAGATGTTTTCTAAAAACATCTCATTTTCTTGAAAAATAATTGATAAAACTAATAACTAATGAAAGCCACCTATACCTACAGATAATAAGATATATAATCATTATGTTGCAATACAAAAAGTTAATAACAAATTTGATTTTCATGTAAATTCTTTTATCACACTAACCTTGTTATCGCCCTTACCTCCATCGACCCTATTTTTCAATTATGATTTTGAAGCTTTCATTAAAAATAAAACAAAGCAGCTTCAGTGTTGACAGAAAGAATGAATAGTAATCATACTTCATTTTATAGTTGAAATCAATTCTTCATTTCATTTTCAATACTATCTGTATGTTTTTCTATGTTTAGGGAATTTAGCCTCAACGTCAATAATTTGAGGATGTCCTCTTTTTGAGAAACTCGAGGAAAAACTCATAAAATGCCAACTCTGTACACATTTCTTGCTAGACATCTTACGTTTTATCAAGTGTGTAGAAAGTCTTACAACTTTCCACAGGTGCATTCAACTCAAGTTGGAATCAGTGACCCGGAAATATCGACCAAATCTTTCACTAGGATCCTCTGAATAAAGTTTATTGCACCTTGAGTAAATCGAAAAACCGACCTGCTTACTCGCTTCTTGAAAATGCTTTATATATAGAAGCATTTTTTATAGCTTTCAAACTTTCAGTTATTTTGAAGTCGAATGAATATTCCTAAAAAGGGAATGTGGAAGGCTTATAAATTAATATGGAGACATATACGTAGTTCTTAAATTTTTTTTAAATTGAAGATTTGAGGAAACAATTAATATTGAATCAAGAAAATATCGTCACGAATACAGACAGTAGAATATTTTTTTTGACATAAGAGAATATGCCTTGACTAAAAAAAAAATTACGCTATTGAAGAATCTTGATTTTTGTATTCAAATACATTTTCTTGGGACAAGAAACATGTTCTTCAATCAAGAAAATATTGCATGTTCTGGATTCGTACCGATAATTTCTTGATTTATTGTTTTTTTCGGTGTGAATATTATATTTTGTAGTTTCAGAACTTGAAGAAGCCAATAAAGGTTTTATTTAAGTGACGGTACTCAAAGGATTTTGACCTTTTACGAGTAACTTCAAAGGGTCTTGGAGCGAAGAAAAACATCTCGGGAAGGTTAAATTCTCTTTAAAAAGGAGACGTTGCACTTTCACGATATCTTTTATTCAGAATATACACTTCTTCGTTGTACAATCCTGAATTTATTGCAGGAAAAGGTTGTAAAAAGGTTTTACTTTGTGCCACGAAAATAGAATCGTCTACTTCTGAAATTGACATTGCGAAGATAAAAAAACAATTATTCAAATTCTGAAATTCGATATAAATACCATAAAGCATCGATATCTTAATTCTACTTTTTATATTTTTCACAAAAAAGGTTTTACAGAACATCATATATAATTTGAGTTTTAGTTGACTAAAATCGAGGTTCCAGTGTATATTTTCAAATTTTTATCGTATAAACTATTCATAAAGGTGGAATCGAGTTCGGCTATTTGAGTTTGATTTGAATTTGAAAATATTTCTCACATTTTAACCCAAGCTTTTTTACTTAATCAATTGTTTGAAGTTATTACATTTTCTGTTCATTTGCTTTTTATGCTAATATAAAAAGAGAAAGAAATCTCGATTTTTGAATTTTTATTTTTTATTCCCTGTAAAAAATTTCTTATACTTCCCGTCACTTGCATTTATTGCACAGAGGTATAGGAAAGGAAAAAAATTGTTCACTAGTAAAGGTAATTGTGATAAATAAATTTTAGTAACAAATAATCGACAGGAGGGTTTATTCGTCTTCAAAGTATATTTTTGCACTGAAATTGCTTGCTCTAATCGTGAAGATATTACTTGGACATTAAAATTTAAGATTTGACGTTATTAACTCAGTCTGTGAACAAATTATATAAACCAATGTACACGGCAGTCACTTATAGTTTGAAATAAATCGTTTTGTATTCTAGTTTTATTTTTTATTTTTTTTTTCATTTTTTTTCTATTTTTGTTTATTTTGTAAAGAAATGGTATCAACTAAAGAACATTTTAGGCGTTTTCAGTACAAAAAAATCGCTTTTTCCTTCTAGTCTTGTGGGGATTATATCACCAATTATTTATTCTAAACATAATTGTGATACTTTTTATTTAAGTTGTATTTCAACAAATGCACATTTCAGGCGTTTTCAGTCCAAAAGCAAAATAGTTTTTTGCTCTCAGACTTGTGGGAATCATATTACCAATTATGTTTACTGAAACAATCATGACAATTATCAATATTTGCTTATTTCATAAAAAGTTATATGCAGAAATGCATATTTCAGTTGAAATTATATTTCCAACGATGTTTTATAGAAAAATTTGGCCATGCATAACTAATCGTTTTTTTATGAGCAAATGTACATTGCAAACATGTATAGGCAGAAAGAAATCGTTTTTCCTTGATTATTTCTAATTATATTGTCAGTGATGCGTTTTGCGTAATTTTGTTATACATTATTATTTTCTTATTTTGTAAAAAAAGTATGTACACAAATGCACATGCTAGGCGTTTATAGGCAGAAAAAATCTTTCTTTTATCTATTCTTGTTAAAAGTATACTGTAAGTGACGTTCTTTGACAATCGTTTGTGATAAAATGAAATACGTGAGAATTATAAACAAGTTATATGAAGAATACAAATCGTAAAAAATAGTGAAATTTCTAGAAACATCATTGTGAATATAGTTTCGACAACACTAGAAGAAAAAGCAATTTATTTTCTCTGGAGAAGCCTAAAATGTGCATTTGTGCAATAATTTACTTAAAAAATGAACAAATAGTGAGAATCAACAAAATTTCATGGAGACACATGATTGGGAATATAATTTAAAAAATTATAAAAAGAATAAGATTCCTTTCTGCCTAAAAATGTCTGCCATATATATTCGTTCGTATGATTTTGTTATAAAATAAACGTTTGGTTATATATTTTGTTCATAAAATGAACAGATATTGATGAATAGCACATTTCTTCAGAAAACATTATTGGTAATATAATTACAGCAAGACAAGAAGAAAAAACGATTCCTTTCTCTAACTATACATTTCTGCGATGTAGATTTGTTAATAACATTTATTTATGGAATTAATTAATAACTTGCGTTTCCTGATTTCAATGGTCCGGTTTTGACCCTTATCATGAGATAAACAATTTTATAGCAGAAATCTACTTTGAAAACGAATAATCCCTAATGTGTTTGTTTATACCATTTGTTTATAAGAATTGACTTTACAATTTAACAATTTTTTTCTTTCTTATATGCACCTCTCAGCATTGAATCTAGGTGGTGGCAAGTATAAAATGAGAACAGGAAAATAAGACGAGAAAATGAGACATCAGGCACATTTCAGACAGAGACAAAGTACACATTATAATGAATAAAATGGGACATTATTTTTTTATTTGGGTCTAAAGTGATGTTTCAAGATTCATTAAAAGGAAAATATGAGAAATGAACTTCATATTACGCAATTATTCAAACATATATTAATTTGTCCATTATATCGCCTATTGATGATTTTACGTGATTTTCTATGTTCAAAATTACACGAATTGATACTGAAAATAAATAAATAAATATATATATATATATATATATATATATTTAAGAATGAAGTTTCGAGAACTTAAAACTGTATAATAAACGATATATAGTTTCTCTACTTCAAGACTCATACTTTATTTTTGGCCAAAATTGGGGGTCCCTTCTTCTTTTTTACGATTTTTTCAAATTACCCAATCAGTTTTGCGGAAAAACCACAATATTTTCGAGATTTTCTTGGAAAGCCTATTTTTCGAGAAGAATTGAAAAGAAACTAAAAATAAGTAAAGCATTTTTTCAAACAATTCAAAAAATCACTATCCCACTTTGTACAGAATGCTTTCTCGTATCACAATGCGCGGCTTTTATGTGTTCTCGTATATGCCATATGCTTGTTTACTCGCGATATCACGCAGCATGGTTACAATGAAAGTGATGAAACTCATTCGACCATAGTGTCAACCAACCCATAATGCTTCAGTGCTCCTCACAAATTCGTCGAAAACTTCAGTTTCAATGGATTTAGCAAAGCTTCCACGTTAAATTTTTTCTAAAAGAAAAAAAAGAAAAAACATTAACGAGAATGATAAATTGTCAGTTATCTATTTGATATGAAGCAGCGGAACTGTTCATATTTTTGAAAATGTGCAAAAAATATTTGGATTGAAAAATTAGGAAACTTTATGATCCTGATAGGATTGCCAAAACCTGATTAGGGTCCGAAAATTCCGTCTCGATTGGAAGGTCTACACTGGGGTGGTCCAAACATTTGACTTTCGATTTTTGATGATGAGCCCCCCCCCCCATTTTTTTCGTTTTCTTGAAAAAAAATTCCGTATTTTTTTTCAACGTTAACCCGTGCCCTTGGCTTTTGAAATTAACATGGGGTTTTTTTAAGCTCGATTTTCAAAAAAATTGAAAAAAGAAGTACTTGTTATAAATTTTTTGTGAATTGATGTCACCACTACAGGTATTTAAAAAAAAATTCATCATGACAAATTTTTGATCGATTAGTGACGAGTTTTAAGGTATATCTTGAATAATTTTAAATCGTTTAAACGATGTTTATTTATTTGAACAATTTTTTTCTTCTGTGAATTGTGAAAAGTTATTATCCTTTGGAAGACATCGTACAAAGTTGATAATTGTCAAGAGTTGCAGTTCTTGTTTATTTTATTCAGCAATTATTAAAATAATTTTTAATTATTCAAACAATTGTTTCTCTCTAGAATCGTAAACAGTTATTATTTTCTGGAAATAATGACACGATTGAAGAATATTGAAAGCAATATATTTTTGAAGGATGTTTGGTGATCATTTACACAATTTTGATTTGTTTAAACCATTTTCCCCCACTGTGAAACGTGAAAAATTATTAATTTCTGGAATTAGTAACACAGTGAAAGCAAGTTAAGAGAAATATTTTCTTTCTACAGGATATTTAGCAATTTTGAAAATAATAGACTTTGCTCCACCTTTCCTATGAACAGGCGTAAGTGAATGATTAATGCTTGTTTAAATAATTGCCAAACATCTGAAGTAGAAAATATTACTTTTGACAGTCGTTAATTGTGTCATTAAATCACAAAATTGCTGATTATTCTTTAGAATAAATATTATTCTCAACATCCGTTAATTGTGTCATTAATTCCATAAAATAATAACCTTTCTAGCTTTACAGAGGGAAACATTATTTAAAAAAATGAAAATTGTTTAAGTAATCACCAAATATTCTTCAAAAATATATTGCTCTCAACATTCTTCAATTGCGTAATAATTTTTAGAAAATAATAACTTTTTTACCTTTTGTCCAAGGAAAAATAGTTTAAACAAATGCAAATTGTTCAAATAATCACCAAATATGATAAACAAGAACTACTACTCTTGACATTTATCAACTTAGTATAATTTATCTAGAAAGATAATAAATTTTCACGATTTACAGAAAAAAAATTGGTCAGACAAATAATAGTTGTTTAAACAATCAAAATTATTCAAAATATACTTCAAAACTTGACACTTATTATCAATTAAAGATAATTCATGTTGAAAAAATTTCAAAAAATACCGCTTTTAGCATTAAAATTGAGAGTTATTGGGTAGAAATTATTCCTTGAATGCTACTTAAGAGGTGACTATATTTAAATTAATAAAAAGTTTATAAGAAGTACTTCTTTTTTCAATTTTTTTTAAATCGAGCTTTTCCCATTCAAAACCACATGTTAATTTCAAAAGCGGGGGGCACGGGTTAACGTTGAAAGAAAAAAAAATTACTGAATTTCTTTTTCCGGAAAACGAACAAAATTAGGGGGGGGGGGGGGTATTCACCAAAAATCGAACGTGGAATTTTTACAGGTATAAATTTGGACCACCCTAGTCTACACAATGCCCGAACTGGACGCAAGTTTGTCCCTATAATTTTCTACACGGCAAAGCCGCCACATATCACGTGACACTTCAATTGGGGTCGACAAAAAAACAAATAGTTGAACTTTTGAATAAAAATGAGAAGTTTCAATCCAAAAATGCAATACTTTTTTTTTTTTTTTTTGAAAAATTACCATTCGACAAAAAGAAAATGCATTATCAATCAGTTGAATCCAACGAAAAAGGAAAATTTTTAACAGAACAGTAGAATCCTCAGTCAAAAAGATTAATTTTCAGCATAATAGTGAAGTATTCCAGCTGAAAAAAGAAATCTTCAAGGAAAAATTGACTTTCAAAGCAGGAAAGAAGAATCTTTAACCAGAACGATGCTTTTTAATCGAAGACGATGAATTTTCAACAAAAGAAAAACGAATTTCCAACTAGTGCAACAGTAGAGTTGAAACCTTAAGCAAAATGATGAATTTTCCAATAAAAAAGAATAAATTTTCACCCAAAGAGGTGAATTTCCTACAAAATAATAAAGATTTCATCAAATGTTTTAATTTTCAAGTCAAGAAGACAAATTTACTACAAAACAGTTCAAACAACCAGAAAATATGATTTTTCAACAAAACAGTTAATTTACTACTAAATATGCAAAATATAATCTTAAGCGGTGAATGCTAGGCAACAAAAAAAAATATTCAAATTAAAATTGAACGATATTAAAAAAATATTGAAAAAAATGCTTTTTCAGATATTTACTTGAAATAAAAAAAAATGTCTTTCTCCTCTGAGAATTATTACCTAAAGCTTTTGAGCAGAAAATTTCTAGTTTTTAAAAATCAATCAAAATTGAGAAAATATATGTATAGAGGAGAAG
This sequence comes from Andricus quercusramuli, assembly GCA_932178445.1. Lineage (NCBI taxonomy): Eukaryota > Metazoa > Arthropoda > Insecta > Hymenoptera > Cynipidae > Andricus > Andricus quercusramuli. Next base: position 166,823 of record CAKNXH010001839.1, on the reverse strand, counting down.
AAAAATTTTTCATTAAAATCATTTAAAAACATATTTTTTATAACTAAGAAAACATCAAAAATTCGTGAGAATTTATATCTCTTTTTCTGAAGATTTCAGTTGAAAAAGAGTCTGTTATTAACTTTTTCTAGCATCATCGAGATAACCCTTATTTCTCTAAATTTAAAGTTTCCAGTGTTTCCATTTTATTTGGGAGTAAACAAAAAAATATTTAGAAAATAACCTAACCGGAAAATTTACAATTCAGAAAAACCGCATTTCCAGACAATTGCGAACAGATTTGTGATTAATGTAATTAAAATACAGTTGATTTAGTGTTTGAACAGCAAAATCTGGAAGAAACTTCTCTTGCTTTGCTCCAGTGAATTCAGATCGGATATTAAACATGGTGCTGTAAATTAGTAGATTCTCCCTAAGTGCGATCTCTAATGCATTGAAGAACACTAGTTATATTCAATTCATGGGTATCACCATCCATAATGAATTATTAATTAGTACTAATCGATTCTTCGTAAATAAATGATCATCACGTGTTAGCTGCAAACAGTACCTGAATTTCAATTGATGGAACATACAATATACATCATTTCGAGATTTATCATAACAAGTTGAATTTATAATTCTATTGAATCTTTTAGCTAATATTTTTTCATAAATATACAATATATATATATATATATATATATATATATATATAACATATAATCAAAAGTTCCTTCCAGGACACCATTGTAGTTACTTATGATTTTTTAGGTCAAGTCCGCAGGGCCGCCGCCTATTTTATTGTGTTTTGAAGCTTAAGGTTCGCCCTTAAAGGTACCGAATTAATTTGTCGATCTAATACATTTATGTTGCGATAAGTGAATATATAAATGATACATTATAATATTAACTTAAATCAATTTTATGATCGAAGATAAAATGAAAGTCCCTTTCATCCCTTGTTTTATGATTTGTAATAATCCCCTTACCATCCATTAAATCCAGAGATGCAGTAAAAATGAGAAGCAATGTACGCGACATCCGATCTCGAGCGATCATCACACATAATCTCATTTTCCGTTTTATGTTCATGGCTTAATGTGCCTTGGACTTAAATAATAATGAAACGACATTTGCTCTCACCACTCAACACGATTCATTGTTCAAATAATAAAATGTGCATTCTATAATAATGTAGATTAATGGGGCTTTATTTCATTTATGATTATGTACAGGATTGATATTGCCAAAAAATATAATATAATATATATAATATTAATATATATTATATATAATACATATTGAATAATTAATATAATAATATAATATAATATATAATAATAATGAATTATATATAATATATATATTAATATATAATATTATATAATATAGTTCCTTCACATCCTTTGAAATTCTTGCAATCCAACAATCAGATTTGAAAAGGATCAAATCAACCCTTTCTTTTACTGTCAATGTAAATATGCGTAAGTATTATTTTGTAGGTCTTACGGTCTTCAATGAAGTAAAAGAAATAACAAACAAAATTACTAAAGAGTTCGTTTATTAATGCTGACGTTTCGGCTATCACTGCGTCCCTTTTTCAAATAATCTAAATAAATGAAATAAAGAAATGAAAATAACTGTGATTAGTATCTTGTAAAAAACAAGAGTTTTTCAATTTTGGGGTCAACAACATGTCAAAATTTTTATTGTCAAATTTAATAATAATTCTAAAATGTGACTCCAATTTGAAAAACAATTATATATCATCGTATCGTAGAAAAAAGCCTCAAAAATTGAAGAGGCATTTTTAGATAGAGACTACATCTTAAATTAGGAAAAAAAATCTTTATAATGTTTTGGGACAAACGACGAACATATGAAAAAGTAGAAAAGAGACACAAATTAAGGCGGTAAATTCATTATTACAGAATAAAGGCCTTATTTAAACCAATCGCAAATGAGGAAAGCACGACAAAGCAACTGGATTTTTAATTGGTTTTTGATTATTTCATGATACTTTGATATATTTTGTTGACATTCATAATTTCTGTTTGTAGGTTGACAGAAATATTGTGATATTTGTTTATAAAAATGGATTCTACTACTTGTATTTTATAAGTATTTTTTTCTCTAGCCAGAATTTTAATATTTTTAAAATCAAAATCAATGTGATGGTTAAAGTTCCAACAATTTTATGATAGATCTATATTCAAATTTCACTTTTATGTTCAGAAACTCTAGTTTTTAGTGTTCTACCTGTTTCACTAATTTACTCTTTTTCACAACAATTACATTTTATGAGTTAAACCATTCCAGACAAATTTCAGGTGTTATCAGTATTTTTTTAGTTGAATAAAAATTTTTGAAGAGTGTTTTGATTATTAAAATAAACATTTAAGTTGCATTTTTTTAACGATTTTCTCAACCTTCCTGAAAGTCTATGAACATAAGGTAATGTAAAATTTCGATCGGATTTCTTGTACGTGTCAATTCAGTTATTTTTCCTGCTATAACTATTGTAGATTTCATGAATTATTTCTCGAATAAAATTATTCATTAAAGGAAGAGGATAATTATTTTAAACTGATGTGATTTTAATTTGATCCAAATTTTCTTTCCTGAATTATATATCACTTAATTTAATGCATCTGTCAATTAAACCTCTAATTAGCCGACTTTTTAACAATACAAATGATGGGAATTAAAATAAAGATATCCACCAGACCATGAAGCTTTTTTAAACTAAATGGTAATCAGCTCACCTTTAGACGTATTTATAATTTGTAAATACAGATAATTAATCGAATTGTTATGTTCAAGTTTAAATGTAAACTGTATAGAATTTTCAATACTATTAAAAGTGTTTATGAAATCGTCAATTTTTTCTGTAGGAGCAATAGCTAGAATATCATCCACGTAAGGTTTATATGAAATAGGTCTGAAATTTAATTTTTTTAAAGCTCTAGTGTCTACATTTTCTAAAACTAAATTGGAAACTATAGGGTTCAGTGAGATTATGATTTAGTATCAGTTTGTCTTCAATGCAATCTAACCCAAGATCTAATGGAATGTTATCAAACATTAAAACAACGTCCAGTGAAACTAAAGAATATGTTGGAGGAACTTTAATTGTATTTGAAGTGCCTTTTAATCTTTTTATACAAAATATCATTCTTAGGCATGTTTTTCACAATTTTATTATAATTATCTCTTTTAGCTGCTACTTTTATGTTACCTTTGTCTGCATTTACAAAAACTGAATCTTTATCATCATTTTGAAAATTTTCAACCTGTTTAAAAGATTTTGTAAGTTATTAATTCGACTATGGTTTGAGATTAATTTAGTAACTGTTTTTCTGATACTCAGTTTCCGATCTTCATGTTCTACATTTTTTAAATTTAAATCTCTTACGTGATTTTTTTGAGATAAGAACCTATTTTTCAATAAACCAAACTTGTTGATACATTTTTATCTCCTTTTATACTTTAGATTATTTAAACTTAACTAATTTAACTGAAGGTGATAGCCGAAATGTCAGCATGATTATTAAACAAACTCTTTCGTAATTTCGTTTATTATTTCTTAAATAAAAAAAAATTGACTTATTTATTGAATTTCTTTGAAAAAATTTCCGGTTAAATCCCTAGCAATCTTTGAAATGTTTACAGATTCAATAAAATCTTTTAGATTTGGTAAATTTGTTTGAAAGACCATAAAATCCCTTGAAATGTTTTGAATCGCTAGGAATTCGTAGACATTTTTTTCCGAAATTCTGTATAAATTGCTTTAAATTTTTGGAAATCCCTCAAAATTCTTTGAAATCCCTTGAAACTTTTTAAATCTCTTAAAATTCTTGAAAATCTTTCAAAATAACTTAAAATGATCCTTCATATCCTTTGAAATCTTTAGAAATCGCAAAAATCACTTACGATAAGTAGAAATAATTTTAAAATCCCGTAAATCTTTTAATATAATTAAAGGTTCTATAGAATCCCTTGAATTTCGTGAAACTCTTTCTAATTTCTCAAAATTTTGGCAACTGCTACACAAATTTTTGGCATTCTTAGAAATTTTGTCATCTCTTTAAATTCTGTGGAATAATCGAAAATATATGAATAAATCATCGTAAAAATATATTAAACTGAGTATGACTTATTTGAAATCTCTTCAATATAAATTATTTTATTTTATTCCCTAAAGTTCTCTAGAAATTTGGTAGAGTCACTTGAAATCATTTAAAATCTTTGAAAATCGTGAAAATCTATTGAAACAAGTAGAAATTATTTAAAAACCCTTCAATACAAATTGAACTAAATATTACAGTTCTTATTTTATTTAATTGATTTTCCAAAGTTCTCTAGAAATCCCTTGAAGTGAATCCTCTTGGAATCCCTTGAAGCAAAATCCCGTAAATTTTTTGAAATCTCTTGAAATTTCTAGGAATCTTCCTAAATATATAAAAATATAATCGTAAAAATATATTAAAATGAGAAGAACTCATGTGAAATCTCTTTAACATAAATGGAATGCCTTAAAATCCTTTAGATTGTTTGAAATCGATAGAAATTCCTTAAAATTTTATTTCATTCATTCTCCGGAACTCTCTAGAAACCCCTGAAATGCAAGGTTGAAATTATTGGAAAATCTACAACATTTTTCGAAATAACTTGAAATTTTGAAATCTCGTGAAATTCTTGAAAAAATCGGTTCAAATAGCTTACAGTTTTTCAAATCGAGTAAATTCTTTGAAATAATTGGAGATCCTATAAAGTCACAAAAATCTGAAAAAATTCTATGAAAAATCTTCAAATCTTCTATGAAATAAGTGGGGAGGCCTGGCTTTCATGGTCTCCATAAAATATCAGACCAGGTTATGTACATTACTTGCTAATCACCAAAATTATTACAAATTATTCAAGTACAATAACTTTTAATAAACAAACTTTGGTTTGAAGAATATTAATATTGTAGATTTTTGAATAATCAACCCTTGGTATACACACTGTGATTTTATAACGGGGTATACACACTGGGTTAGGTTCACCTGGCAAACTTTGAAAGCTCATATCTTCGTTCCTAACTGAACAATTTTGCCTCTTTTTTTGGTTTTTATAGAGAAAATCCTCAAGAATTGGACAGTATGGGTTTGAAAGTGTTAAATATGAAAAAACATATACATATTTGTTTAGTGATTCAAAAGTAGGCAAATTTCCGGTTCCGCGCGGATAGGTCATGCTACCAGAATACTCCGTTTCTCGGCAAAAATTAATGATTTGAACTATATACATATCATAACGTTCACGATTATCTTCTGAAATGACACATATATTGTTATAAAATTAATAAAGTTATTGAAAAAACGCAAAAGTTCGAACCAATACTCAATTTTTCGGTTTTGGGGATAGAATTATATATAAAATATTAGAATTTTCGAGCTTGATTTTCTAATCAGAATCTTTTTACACAAATAGGCCCATAACACGCTGGGTTAGCGTAACCCAGTGTGTATACCAAGGGTTAAATATTGAAAGCTGGACATTATAAAGAGCCCGCTCATGGCCTTTGACTGTAGGCTGTATAATTTCACAAAATAAAAATAATAATGTCAGAATCAATTCAATTTTAATCTATAATTGAAGAAAAGCTGTTTCATCCACACTTCACTTTCACGGATACGAAATTGCACTTTTATTTTCAATTTACGTAATGGAGTGCAAATTTCTCGTAGGAGAATAACATTACTCTCTCCCAGTATGGTGACAATAAATACAATTAAACTCGTTCTACATTTCCATCTCGCAATTTACTAAATTTATGGGTGTATATAAAATATTCACTTATTTTACTCTCGCGTTAGAAAAATTCCGTTTTACTTTTTTTTTGATAGTCGCATACGAAGTCGTACACTCCTAGATGCAATAAAAAATAAAAAATAGGAATAAATAAATAGCGAAATAAATAACGGTTTCTTTTTTCAAAATGAAAAAGATTATAATAGTAGATTCGATTAACTCTACATGAAAATCTATCAGTTCATGTGCCGTATGCAAAACGAATGGAAGAAATTCCCCTAATCCCACATAAATCCTTCCCGAGTTTCACGAGGTATTTCTGAATGAGGATTTCCTCATCTTATACGTATAAGCAAAAAAGATAATTCAGGGAATTATTTCGCTTTAGTTCTTGACTTAATCTAGTAATCTTTTAACGAAATATCCAAATAAAAAAATGATTTCCCAAGTGACAAATTTTTTAGAAAGCAATTGATAAATTGTTAACAAAATAAAATAAATGTTCAATAAAGAGCCTTAATTTTTAACCAAGTAGTTGCATTTTTAATTCAAAAACATTATTCAACGAAAAATATAATAGTTCATATTTTAACCAAAAAAATATTTCGATTTAATTAAAATAAAAAACAATGGAATTGAACAAACATAAAATATATATTTAAAAATTTAATAAGTGATATTCGACCAAAAAAGGTTATTCAAACGAAAGACACAAAAATATTTCAACCAAAAAAGAGTAAAAGAGTTAAAAGAGTAAAAGAGTTAAATTGTCAACCCAGAAATATTATCTTTCAACCAAAAAGTCAAATTTTCAACAAAAAACTTAAGCTTGATAGCCCAAATGATGACTTTTTTCACAAAACAGTTGACTTTTTAACCCAAACATATAATTTTGTAAAGAGAAAGTTGATTTTCATTCAAATAGTTGAATTTTCCCTCAAACTGTTGAATTTTTCAGCAAAATGATATAATTTCCAACCCAAAAAGACGAATTTTGAAGAAGACGGTTGAAATTCGAACCAGATTGATGAATTTTTTATATAAAAGCTGAATTTTCAACCCGAACATATGAATTTTCAAAAACAATGTTGATTTTTAATCAAATGGTTGAATTTTTAACAAAGAAAATTCGACCTAAAATGAAATAGTTGAATTTGCAGTTCAACGAATTAATGTGAACTGAAGAAAAATATTTTTAACAACATAATTGAATTTTCGATCAAATAGTTGAATTTTCGCCTAAAAATGATAAATTGTTGAAAAATTGATTTTCAACCCAAAAAAATGAAAATTCAACAAAATAGTTCAATCTTCAACCAATAAACTGAGTTTCTACCAAAGCTGTTTGGAAAATGGATTTTTGACCGAAAAAGACAAATTTCGAATAAAGTATTTTAACCTTTAGCCGAAAAAACTGAATTGTTAACATAGCTATTCAAAAAGTCTACTTTCATTAAAAGAAACGAATTTTTGGAAAAATATTTCAATCTTCAACCAAAAAATTGGATTTTTAACAAATCATTCAGCAAAATTTATTTTTAACCAGAAGAAAACGAATCTTCAACAAAATATTTCATTCTCCATCCAGTAAAATGAATTTTCAACGAAGCAATCAAAAAAATATAGCCTTACCAAAAAAAGGAAACTGTAACAAAATAGTTCCATTTTCAACCAATAAAATGAGTTTTTGAAGAAGCGATCCAAAAAAATATAGTTTCACCAGAAAAAAAGTAATTTTTAACAAAATATTCCAATATTCATCCAGCGAAATGAGTTTTTAACAAAACAGTCTCACTTTAAACCATGTAGTTGAATTTTCAACCAAAAAAGAAGAATTCTAAATAAAAAATTTAATAGTTGAATATTCAACTGAAATTGATTACTTTTCAGTCGAAAGTGGATCGACTTAATCACTGATTTTTGGCGAACAGAAAACGAAACAAATTTGTAACGAAATAGTTTAATCTTCACCCAAAGAATAACATATTTGACCAAGAAAAATGAATTTTCGACCAAAAAGTTTTCTACCAATAATATGAATTTTCAATCAAAAATGGATGAATTTGCATCAAAATAGTTACATTTTTCACAAAATAGTTGGATTTTCAATAAAAAATGGTCAATTATCAACTGTTAATAGAATAGTTATGTTATTAGGTAACAATATTAATTTTCTACTAAAGAAACAAAATTCAACAAAATAGTTCCATCTTCAAACAATAATATAAATTTTTAACCAAGCAGTCCAAAAATTTTCTTTCTAAAAAAGCACCAAATTTCGAACAAAATAGTTCAATCTTCAACCAAAGAACTGAATTTTTAACAAATCAGTTCAAAAAATTTATTTTCAACTAACACGAAAAACTGAAGTTTCAAAAAAATGTAGTTCAATCTTCAGACGATAAAATAAATTTTGAAGAAACAGTTCTACTTCAAACCCCAGGAGTTTTTAACTAAAAACGGGTAATTTTTAGCCAAAAATAGACTAGTTAAGTCACTGATTTTCAGAAAACAAAAAAAAAATTCAACAAAATAGTTGAATCATCACCCAAAGAATGGCATTTTTAACCAAAAAAAGTGAAATTTCAACTAAGAACTTTTCTACCAATAATATAAATTTGCATTATATACGGGACCAAATTGCAATACAGTAGTTGAGTTTTCAAACAAATAGTCGAATCTCAAGCTGAAGAAGACCGATCTTTTAGAGCACGTTTTAATTTTCAACCAAGAGAGATTTATTTTCAATCGAGAACTTTTCGGACAAAAAATGTGATTTTTCAATCCAAAAGGGACAAATTTTCAACAAAATAGTTCACCCTTCTACCATAAAGTAGAATTTTCAACCAAAAAAGATCAATTCTGAACTAAAAATATAACAGTAGACATTACAAATGAGAAGAATTATTTTCCAACGAGGAATAGGTGCATTTTTTTATTGGATTCCATAAATTCAGTTCGAATTTGAACAAAAAAAAAGGGGGAAGTTTGGATTTAGATGCTTCATTTGTAAAATAAAATTGCTAATTTTTATTTTATGAGCATTTCAAAGAATTTTCATTCTAATTTATATTTCCATGCGTGACGTCATATTTTACGTTACATATATTATTATTATTTTTCATATTTTTTATAGAATTGGATCGGATAGGAGATGATAAGAGTGGAGAGGGGGGGGGGAAGGGGGTGATAGGGATAGGGAACTGAGATAATCAGCTAAGTGGATTTGCAGCTAATTATTATGATTTCGTATATAAATTCTGCTAAGGATATCAGAGGTTCTGCTACACCAATTATTTTTTTTTTAATTACAAAACGCACTTTCATCCATTCCACTACAGCGAGCAGCCAACATTATGCTCTATGAAAATGGTTCTGCTTTTAACGATCTTGTTTTGTAATAATAATACTACAAAAGCAAACGTCGAGATGCGCTACGGCGTTCATGAAATGAGCATTTCGCTCATCTCACCCGGACAGCCTGACAATGATTAATGACCCCAGATGAAGATGCGAAGCTTTGAATTCTGCCTCAACAATCTGCCATTCCAGCTTAACTTGGACTTCATGAAAATGCCACGAACATCCAAGTACCAAAAATTTATCAGGAAAAGAACGAGAATGAGAACTTGAAAAAGGAAGGGTACATCCTGATGGAAAAGTTTTTACAAAAAAGTACAAAAAACTGAAGACATTATCACAGGAATCTACAAATATTAGGTCTACGAAGGTCCACAAACCCTGAACTTTAAAAAAAATATCTTTCAGGTGGCGGTCCTGCGGACTTAGCCTGAATAATCATCAATGAATACAATGGCGTCCTACAAAGAGTATTTGAGATACTTTATTATTTATGCATTCCAATTCAAAAATCACAACTGTAAAATCTCTGGGATGAATTTTTACACGTTTGTTGTATCATCGCAACCACTCCTAAAGCTGACCAAATCTGTTATGTCGCCTCAGCTGGCTTTTGTTTCAATTGGAATGCAAGAAGAATTCAATGTCTCAATTCCTTATAGGACACCATTGTATTTAGTAATGATTTTCGAAGTTAAGTCCGCAAGACCGCCACTTATTATATTGTGCTTTAAAGCTGAAGTTCCGCCCTTTAAAACTACCATAGGGAAGGCAAAAATTCACGTTTGACCAAGAGTTACAAGACATCGAAATTGAAGGCACCGAATTAATTTTGAGGCCTGATAGATACAATAAATTACAATCAAAATTGCAGGAAACTACAAGTTTTTTCTATTAATCGGACGAATTTTGTACTTTTGAAAAATTTTTTTGTACATTGTTGTATTGTATTGTAGTTCTGATTTCCCACAAGAATTAACAACTACAAGAATCTACAGGAATTCTATTCTGACGTAGGATGAGAAATATTTAGAATTTAGCAATGAGATCATTTTAAATTAAGACGTGTACATGGTCAATGATAATAAGCATAATTGTTATCAGACAACAGAAATCCTTACGTTCGAAGTTTTTTTTTCAAATATATATAGCAATCGATTGGACCCCATACATGTCATTTAAAATTCTGTCATTGCAACGTTGTCAATATTTTTCAACCTAGTTAAAAAAAACTTTTTGTCTGCAAATAAAAATTGAACAATTGAAAGAGAATTGAACACGGTCATTCAAATTAGAAGACTATAACTCTCGAAGACAAAGATTTTTTCATTTAAAGATTCAAAAACTGAACCGCAAATTAAAACGCGCAATGTGGAATGCTTTCGAATTTTAAACTATTCAAATTAGAGCTTAAAAATCTATATAATTCTCAATTCTATAAATTGAAGAATAAATCAAAAAATGTAAAAACTTTCAGAATTATATCATTGGAAGCAATCTTAAGATAGAAAAATTAATTTATACATAAAAAAATACCTTAAAATCTTCCAGATTCTTTTTTGAAAATATTGGAAGTCTTCTTAAGTATTCTTTTAAAATTAGTTTAAAAAAAAGCATTGTTAGTTTCCACGAATTTTGATATACATTTTTTATTCATTATATGCCTTTCAAAATGCTCGAAAAGATTATAAATTTTGTGTTCGAAATCTTTAAAAATCTACATTGTGTTTTAAATGTTTTGAACACTTTTCACGTTTTAAATTATTCTGGAATCTTTCCAAAACTTCAAAATATATCTTAAACTTACTCGACTATTCTTCCAATAGATAATTGTTCAATTTTGATTTATCATCCAAACGATTTCTTTAATCTGTTTACATATTCTCTAGAAATTACTTTTTCAAGATAAAAAATCATTTCAAATTTCGTCAGAAAATTCAAGAATTTGTTTTTTGTTTTCTTAATGCTTTTGATGATCCTTAAAGCTTCAAATTTTTATTTCGAAATCATTAAAAATCTAAATTTAGTTTTCTATTTTTTTCTTTAGTATTTTGAGTTATAAATCAAATTTGTATCTTTTCAAAACTTTTAAATATCTCTTACACATAGTCAAATTTTTTCCAAATTGATAATTATTAAATTGTTTATTATGCATCAAAATTCAATAATTTCACTTACATATTAGAATTTTTTGCAATAGAACAATTGCAAATTACAAAAAAAGTGAAATATTGCTAAATATTCAAAAAGTTTCTTTTCCTAAATCAAAAATTTTGAATTTGAATGGGTTAAAAATGGAATATTATTGTCCAATTTCCAATTATGCATTTCTTCTTGTAAAAATTTGTAATTTTTTACACTAATTTACGTAGAATTGAAATTGCTTCCTTGACGTCAAACAACCAAATTTAAAAAAAAAATGCTGTCGTTTTATGTAATACCTTGTAGATTTTTACAACAAAGTAAAGCAAAATATTGATAAAAATTTTTACAAATTTTTGAATTGTAGAAACTTTCATTGTATTGTTAATTTTGTTCACTTTTCTACAAGAAAATACAAGATAAAGTTAGCTATTTGTACTTAACTCTATTTTTTTGTTAAATTTTGTACATTTTTTAACAAAAAAGTACATGTGTCAAAAAAAAAAAATATTTTATCCAAAATACCTGGTTCATTTTCTTAATTGAACCTAACTTATCACTCAACTGGTTAAATGTTTCCGTTCATACATGAAATAATGAAGGAAATAACCCTGCCTTTCAAATTAGGTTTAATTAACGAAAGTAAACAAAGGACATAAAAGCGCTGAAAAGACACTGGTCTGAAGCTAAAATGTGTCGCATGTGATATAGAGTGAAAGAAAAGTTTGCGAAAAAATCGTTCAGTTATACATAAAAGTAAATTTGAAAAAAAATTTAATTACGACTAATACAGAAAATAACTTTGGCTGACTATAGTCGTATTTTTCCACTTACTTACAGTGGACAAGCGTCTAGGAAAAGTGGCCAAAATTCGATTTCTCGTGGTATTTGTATAAATCTTTATAGAATGGGGTTTTCAGGGTCGCTGATTTCGAATTTGATTTCAGAAGTTACAAATCCAAAATGGCGGATGCAATATTCATTTTTTAACCGAGACGACAAATTTTTTAGATGACAGTTGAATTTTCAATCCAAGAGGACGAATTTTCTATCCAAAAAGGCCAATTTTCAACGTCAAATGTAATGAGTGATATTTCAACCAAAAAAATCAGTCATTTGGTTTTCAAACAAAAAGTTAAATTTTCTACAAAAATAATAGAATTCTAAACCCAACAAGAAAATTTTCAAGGAAAGAGTTAAATTTTCTACCAAAATAATGGAATTTCCTACCCAAAAAGATGAATTTTCAACAAAACAGTTACATTTCTTACTAAAAAAAATGTTAAACTGAATCAATCAATAGCAATTACTACGACTAAAGCCAAAAATAACATTGTGTTACTATAGTCGTATTTTTCTACTTGCGCACTGTGGACCAGCTTCTAATCAAAGTGGCAAAGATTTTATTTTTCTTTCCACTTGTATGAAACTAAATATAATCAGATTTTTATGGTCGCTGATTTTGAATTTAATGTCGAAAGTTACAAATTCAAAATGGCGGATCCAATATGAAGTCAAAAATTGTTAACTTTTTACAAAATATCCGAAATTGAGTATAAGGGGGTTTTTGGGGTCACTGATTTCGGATTTGGCGCAAAAATTGAGAAACTGAAAACCATGGATACAACATGACGAATTTTTATTATAAAAAATGCTAAAATTGAGTACTGCGATGTAGTCTTCTATTTCTTTCATATTTTCTCTATATTAATTGAAAAAAGGTAGTCAGAATAATGGAATTCAAAAAAAAAAATTAATGGATATTTTCTGAAGAAATGAAAAATTTATAGATAAATGTGTACGTTAATTCTTTTTTCTCCCATTTTATTTCGCGTTCGATGTATGCTTTTCAAAAATATGGAAATATGAGATTGGTAATTCGGAATGGCAGATAAAAATGTTTCTGAAAATTTGTAGTTCATCAATATCCCTGTTATCATTTCTAAATAGATAATTAGTTAGTTATTATAAATAATTTCAGAGAATGATTTATAGAGTGTAAGGTGTAAATTTTATTAAATTCCTCGTGAGTATTTTTAGTTGACTTCTTACATATTATAAATGTTGATAACAAATTTCAGGAAAACATTTTTTTTTCAACACAAACACTTAGAATTTTTTTTTCATTCCAGGAATTAATTTATAGTTTATTCTCAATAATGTTAAGAAAGTGTTTTTATATTTACGTCTTGGAGTCTTAAATTGTAATTACGAATTTCACAATTTTTCGATTCTTTCGGAAGAATAATTTCTTTTTTTTTCACTAAGGGACAATCGACAGATAGTGCTTCATGGAGAAGAAAACTTTTTTTGTAAATACAATTTATAATTAATTGACAAATGAAGTTTGCAGTTTCATGTTTACAAATTTGTTAGTAGAAAATTGAAACGTTTTTAGTTGAGAAATGGAAAACTTGGCCAAAGATGTATATATTTTGTTGTAAATTCGTCTTTTTTGGTAGGAAATTAGTCTCAACAATTGCAAATTTAACTACTCAATTCAAAGTTGTAATACTTTTGATTCGTTTGATTCGTTCGAAAAAATAATTTTCTTTATTTCTGATGTCGAGGAGAATGCCAGGAAATGGACAATCGACAGAAATTCTTTATGGAGGGAAATTTTTTTTGTTAATTAGACTTCAAGAAATTCATGAAGAATTAGTTTTTATATCATTTCTACTGCTCTACGATTCAGATTTGGTTTCAAAGAAGAAAATTTCGAAACTACTAACTCTTTTTGTTTAAATCTGATGTATAAAAATGGTGATGACACTTTCGGATAATTTTTCATCGGCTTTTAAAATGAGGGAGGATTGGAAAGACCGACAATCCTTAACGCAAGTCACAAGGGTTATAAAATGGTTCGTAATAAATCTCTTTGGGTTAGAGCTCATGTATACGACGGTAGTAAAACCGCTGATAAAGCCGTATCACTCGTGCAGAATAATGCTTCCTAGCTAAAATCGCCGTAGTTTTAAAAGCAAAGTGTGCATTATTTTACGATGTTGCACAAGTTGAACAGGTTGCCCGGTTGTGTCTTCGCTTGACATTTTTATTCCACATAATCGTCTTATTACAGCTCATTTATTTTTACTACGCTTCTCCAAAGAAAGTTCATATGTTTACGTAAGGGTCTGTTCAAAAACTACATTACCCTGCACAGTAAAATTAGGCATTTATTCGTATCTGGGATCCTTTTTTTGGCTTTCTACACGGAGAAAAAAATATGCCTATAATAGTAAGAACACTAGTCATGATTTTGTCGCAGGTTTCATTCTTACTATCCTGTTACAAAATTCATTAATTTCAAGCAGGAATCCCTTGATCTTAAAAGAGTATGAAGCTGCATACTATTAAAGACGTTATCCCTTGAGAAAATAGCTCGAACTTCGCCTTGCTATATTTGTAAAGAACTCACCCTATTAGAGTATGAGTACTCTCACAAAAGAGGAATTAGGCCACGCCTACTTACGAATCTTGCTTCACAGCAAGCGCCGGTAGGCGTGGCCTAACATCGCTTTTGCAAGAGTATTCATACCCTAAGAGGATGGGTTTTCTTACAACCGTAGCAAGGCGAACTTTGAGCTTTTTCCGCAAGGAACAACTGCCCTGAGGGCATGTGACTCCAGCAATAATGGCATGCGCTTGATTCTTTTATGGTATAGGACTTTTAATGCTGAAAATGTCTAACCTGATGCAAATATTGGTAGAAATTCATACCAATTTCGCACATGCAGTTCCGTGCTGTAACATTAAGAGCTCATCCTACTATAACAGTGCGATTTTTTTATTTTTTTCCTCTGATTCGTGTTGTGCGGCAAAAAAAAACCCTCGTATTAACTTTCATTGGAAATCTACCAAATGTATAAGATTTTCCAAATTTCGGTCAAGGCTGAATGCTGCCCTTATAGCACTTGCTATCGGCGTCGTAATCCAGAGTCTTTGAATTAATTTGTGTTTAGGAATCAATTTCAATAACTTCAACAGCAAAAGTTAATATTTTGAGCTAATTTTTTTAATTATATTTTTTATCATTTGCGTGGGTCAAAAATTTAGGATTCCACCGTCTTGAGGCAAATCCTTACAAAGGACTCTGAATATTCAGGATTTTATATTTGGTTAAATTTTATGTTTTAAATCATTCCGACAGCTTAAAATTTTTTATGTTGGACTTAAAAGTTATATTAACGATTGGCGGATCAAACTGGAGTGCAATTGTTTTATTGCGTGAACTGTTTTAATACCGAATTAAGTTCTAAATCGAATCCTAGTTTTTACATGTGAACGCCTTCTGCACTGGGAAAACTGTTAGGCCGCAACATCAAAAATTTTGTTGGCATAACCAAATTTTTTTGTTTAATCAACGAAATTATTTTATCACTGAAATATAATATTTTAATGGTTTAGCCAAATTCGTTTGTTAACCTAACAAAATACTTTTTTAAGGTCTAACGAACTATTATTTGTCCTTATAAATTGTTTTGTTGTCTTAACAAAATAGTTTTGTCGACGTAGCTGAATATTTTTCAGGTGAAAAACCTACTTTTTGTACTTTCAAAACCTGAATAAGTAGTAAAAAGCAACTATTTTGTAGCTGAAAGTCATGCGCAAAGTCAGTTTTGATTATGAGTTAATAACTTAGTGAATGACTGCTACAAAACAGTTGTTTTCTACCATTGATTCAAGTTTCGAGAAAAAAAATTGTCAAATCATACTGATATAAAATACCATAAATTACGGATGAATGTCTAAAGTTATCAAATAGAAATATTGAACATATAGAATGAATAATCGGAATATCCTTGTTTATGTTCCAAGGTATCAAAATCAACATATTGTTACATTGTATATAGGCATATTAATCCCAAGTGACAAACGATGGTCCTTTACATCCAAAATAAATAGATGATGTTATCAATGAGCTACGAGGGTTGGCTTTTATATTTTGAGCCTTGGCAATACTAATGTTTACAGGTGCCATCTTTTTCACCATCAACTTCTTTGGAACGTTTTGTCATTCGAGCATAACCTGTATTGTTTACAGTGACTTGAAAATATTATGTCAGCGAAAAAATTGAATTGAATCCTTAACATTTTCGTGCGATGATTTTTTTACGATTTTCGACGTGGATTATCTCAAGAACAGTGCATCGCTGAACTTTATTCGACTTTTGGCGACGAAACGCCATAAAAAAAACTATGTATCGATGGTTTTCCGAATTTAATCGGGGCAGTGGTTCGCTTACCGACGATGTTCGAGAAGGTCGTCCAAAACCAGTCGTTGTCCCAAAAAATATTGATGATGTGCGTGAACTGATACTGAAAGATCGTCATGTGACTTATAGTGGAATCCTGGCACCCTTAGGCATCCCAGTAAGAAGGCTTGAATAGAATAGGATTGAAAATTTCAATTCATGTTATTACCTGATTTTCCCTTCGTTCTCTTAAACCAGAAACAGTAATTAGAAACAAGCAACTGCTATACGTTTCAATACAGTCTGAAAAATATAATTGTCTTCCTATCTAATACCAAAAGCAGTTTTCCGTACAATTTAACGACGATTATCAAAGAATTTATTATTACTATATGTATGTATAATTATATTAATTAATTACATAATTATCTAATTAATTATTCAAGTTCAGTAATGTTTTCAGAATACATAAATTCTTTTTGGTATCTCGGCATCACAAATCCTATTTCATTCAATTCAGTTATAGAATTTGGAATTGAGGATAATACGGTTCATATAAACCGGTAATTCAGAAAATTCAATGTACACATTTCGCGAATGAATTAAACTGAATTAAACACACTTCATATCTAACCTTCTTTTTGGAATAGGAATGAGAGTCATTAACACTATGTGAATAGACGGGAATTACATTTCTGAGCCACTTATTGCTTTCTTGAACATTGAAGCCTGAGGGGAAAATCAGGTATTAAAAATAATAGGATTATCTCTACTTTCAGGCTGAAATCTTAAATTTTTAATTCTATTCTATTCAATCCTTCTTACCGGGATCAGTGGGACCAGCATAAAGTCAATATTGCATGAACATTTGGCTGTCAAAAAAATGTCTTGTCGTTGAATCCCACATAATTTGACAATCTCTCAAAAAAGGCGGGTGTGTAGCGGTCATTTCAAGTCACTGTAAACAATACAGGTTATGCACAAATGACAAAACGTTCTGCAGAAGGTTATGCTTCAAAAGGTCAAACTTTCAATTGGAAACGTCAGATGGGACCTGTAAACACTAGTATTGCCAAGGCTCAAAATATAAAAGGCAACCCTCGTATTTATGACAAAACTTTGCTGCTACTTTATAGATGAAAATTTATTATCGAAGATATAGATTATAGATAAAGATAGATATTTATTATAGATTAAAGTTTTATTTTTACTTTCAGAAAAGAAGAAACAATTTTTTTATATGCGATTGTATAGTTTTCAAATAATATTAAATGATTTCTGCCATTAAAGATTTTTTTTAATTGGATATACTGAAATCGTCGAAAATCCATTCACGATGCAATAGAAAAGTCCGAGAAAAAATAATATTTGTTATGTAAACAATTTTCATATACTTTCAATTGTTCTCACAATTATGAATATTTTCTCTACTAAAAACTCCTTTATTAATTATTATTAAATCGTGATACTTATAAGTATAATAAAATATTTCATTGTACGAATTGAAATTTCGGTCTTACTATAAATAATAATTTGAATGTACATTGGAAACCACACACTTAAATGGTTTTAAACTCAAATTAAAATTTGTTCAAATTTCAGCTTCTAAAATGTTTTACACTAGTAGCAAATGCAGGCGCGAACCGCGTGTTCACTAATCACTTTCCAAGATATATATTCAACAATTTTAAAAACAAACTATTTGAAAATCCTAGAGGGTTGCGCCGACAAACTTTTGGCTTCACATTTTTTTATTAATAAACAAATAGGACAAAAATATGGCCATTTATTCTATTTGACGTTCCCGGTGATCGTCAGTAACAGGAAAATTGTTGAAATTGCCTAAGTTTCATAGAGTAGCATTATTTATCGATGTTCCAGTATTATATAATAAACAAAACAAACTTTTATAACAAAATTATTTGTTGAAAGAATGTTTTCTACGATTATCGATAATTTCGCGTTTTTTCAAGTTCTTTCGCAAGAAATTTGGATAAAAACAGTATAATGATAAAGGAATTTCTTCTTAAAATTATTATTGTTAATTTTATAAACAAATTTAATAAAAAACTGCATTAATCAGGCATTTTTCGACAGAAACATTTTTTCTATGTCAATTTTTTTAATTAGAAACTTTATGATAATTTCAACGAAATTCATAATTTGTTAATTGATCTCGTGATTTCTTTAAACAAATATCCTAAACAAATGCATTATTCGGGCATTTATCGGCAGAAAAATTCGTTTTATTTTTCAATGCCAGTCCTTTCAACTGAAAACTTCATAACAATTTCAGCAACACTCATGATGACTTTATAAATTTTATGATTGTTTAAAAAATTTAATTAAAAAATACATTATTCAGGCATTTGTGGACAGAAAAATTCGTTTTCTTTGATGTCAACTTTTTTAGTTAGAAACGATAATTTCAGCAAAATTCATAAATTTTTTTAGCAATTTTATTATTTTTTTAAATATAATTTTAACAAAAACAAATGCATTATTGGGGCAACTATCGACGGTTTTTTTTATGTCAGACTTTTTAATTGGGATCTTCATAATAAATTCAGCAACATTCGTGATTAGTTGATAAATTTCAGGATTTTTTAAAACAAATTTAATAAACAAATGTATTAATCAGGCATTTGTCGACAGAAAAATTCGTTTTCTTTTTTGTCAACTTTTTTAATTCGGAACATTATAATAATCTCACCAAAATTAAATTCGATCAATTTCATGATTTTTTTGAACAAATTTATTAAAAACAAATGCATTATTGGAGCATTTGTTGACGGAAAAATTCTTTTTGTTTATGGCAGACTTTTTCATTGAGATGTTCATAATAAAATCAGCAAAATTCATGATTAGTTGACGAATTTTATGATTTTTTAAAACAAATTTAACAAACAAATGCATTACTCGAGCATCTGTCAATGGAAAAATTGTTTTTTTTCTGTTAGACTTTTCAACTGGGAACTTAGTAATAATTTTATTAACACTCATACTTAGTTGGAAAATTTTATGATGTTTTAAACAAATTTAATAAACATACACTGAGAAACCCTTGTTTGTATTTCTTGTTAAAAATCACACTAGATTTCACTATCTGAACTTTGCAATGAGAGGCAAAAAGCAAATTTTAATAATATTTACTAACCTCAATAGTAACTCGTAGCTACTTAAAGAATTATAAAATATATTGGAATAAAAGTTAAAACAATTGCATTTATTGTAAAAGACATTTGAAGTATTTATTAACCTCTGTAGTAAAACTGCAAGTCTGCACTATTTACTAATTTTGGCAGGAGAAAATAGTAAATTTGTTGGATTAATATCTGTAGAAGATAACAGTATTTACAAAGTGCTGTAGTAAAATGATACGCAGGGACCGTGCGCACCGAATTACTAACTGGTTAGCAAAATCTGCTACAGTGGGAATAGGAAAAAAATAAATACGTGTTGCTAACTTTCACACAAGCCTACCTACACACATTTTCTACATTTAACGCATAATTCACATTTATTTAAATTAAGAATTGACAACATTAGAAATTACATATATGTATATATTCTTAAAAGATAGTATTTTATATTATAAAGCTGAAACAGAAAAATCGGGTTAGAAGAAAACGAAGGCTGGCGGGAATCGAACACGCGTCTCCGGGACAGCAGTCGGGCGATGATCCATCTACCTATAAGATATTGTGGGACTCAGAATGAAAATTTCCATATGACCTAAATGATAGAAAGTTTATTGGTTCTAATTCATTTAATCCTTAATTGATTAATATTCATGATATTATTATAATTTTAAACAACAAAATTTTTAATGTAATTAAAATAAGTAAATTTTTTTTAAAAATTATGTTTTTTTGCGGATTTTGCATTGAAACATAAATTAGATGTCATTTTCGCAACCTAAAAATATGATCGGCGATCGACAAACGTCAGATGCACTCGGTCCAAGGCTCGATACTTTCTGCTAAATCAGTTAGTAATATTTAGGACCAAATTTAATAATTGGTATTAACCTTTGTTACAAAAAGTAGGAAATGTCCATAATTCACATCGTGTTCCTACAGACAATAGTAATTTCTTCTACATATTTAGTATATTATGTTATTTAAAATACTTATTACTTTTATTTTTTTTGTACAATTTATTAATTTCTCTACTAATTTTTCCTACATCGGATTTTACTACAGAGAATAGTAATGATTGCTATTACCAAATAGGAAATCTTCTTATAAAAATAGTATAACTTATTATTTATGTATTAAAATGTCAAAATTTAAGCATTTTGCCCCCATTTGCTATCCGTTTTAGTAATTTTTCTAACCTAAAGTTTCTCAGTGTATGCATTATTTTGTTATTTGTCAACGAAAAAGTTTTTTTTTTTAATTTCAGTCCTTTCAGTTTAAGTTTCTTAGGATTTTATTGTCGACAGATGCCCCAATAATGCATTTTTTTATTAAATTTGTTTGAATAAATCATGAGATTGATCATCAAATTATGAATTTTGCTAAAATGATCATTAAGTTCCTGATTAAAAAAATTGACATCGAAAAAAAATAATTTTTCTGTCAAAAAATGCCTGATTAATGCAGTTTTATATTAAATTTGTTTATGATATTAACAATAATAATTTGAAGGAGAAATGCCTTCATCATTATATTTTTATCTAAATTTTTCACAATAAAATAAAGTTTAAATTATTTCCTGAAATTTTCTAAAATTTCTAAAATTTTCTTGAATTCGTAAAATCCATTGGGATACTTAGAAATTCCTTGGATAAAATTTAAATTAAATTTTTATAAAAACAAAACCATTTTATTTTCTAACATTAAAAACATCAACAGTTTTTGAATCCTTTGAATTTTTCCATCCAAAAAGACGCATTTAAAAAAAAGCCGCTTAATTTTCGTCCAAACAAAAAGATAAATTTTTCAATAAATAATTCAATTTTCACAAAATATTTGAATTTTCAAACCAAATATATGAATTTTCAACAACAAGAATATTGATCATCAACCAAAAAATTGCATTTATAACCAAATAGTTAAACCTTCAAGCAAAAGGGATAAATTTTCAACAAAATAGTAGAATTTTGAACCAAATAGTGGAATCTGTAAGCCAAGAAGACGATTTTTTTAGAAGAGAGTTTATTTTTCAATGAATCCAAAAGGACTAATTTTTCATCTAAAAATGTGGATTGTTAACAGAGCATTTTTATTTTTGACCAAAAAGAATTAATCTGACCAAATGGATAAATTTTCAGCGACAAAAATATTAGTGAACGTTCAATCAGTTACATTAACAATCAAATGGTCGAATTTTCGTCCAAATGGTTGAATCTTCAAGCCAAAAGAACAAATTTTTCAGAAAAAATTCTAACTTTCAACTAAGAAAAATTAGTTTTCCATCAAGAACTTGTGGACAAAAAAAAAGAATTTTCAATCAAAAAAAAAGGGAATTGTAAACAAAGCCGTTCAATGTTCGACCAAAAAAAGACTTTTGGACAAATAATTCAATCTTCAACAAATAATTCAATTTTCAACAAATAATTCAATTTTGAACAAAATATTTGAATTTTCAACCAAATAGATAAATTTTTAACAACAATATTAATGATAAGCCGAAAAGTTGCATTCACAACCAAATAGTTGAACTTTCAAGCACAAGGGACGATCATTCAATCAAACAGTTGATTTTTCAGCCAAATAGTCAATATTTATGATTTTAAGCATACTTCTTTTTGAGATTTTTTGTGCAATTTTTTTTCAATGTGATAAATGACTTTTCAAGCTGAAAAGGCACATTTTCAAGAAAATGGTTGAATTCCACACTAAGAAAGATCTTTCAGTCGATTGACAAAAAAAGTGTCAACCAAAATTTTTGAATTTGTAATCCAAAAAGGTACATTTTCTACAAAGCAGTTGAATTTATAACATGAAAATATTGATTTTGAACCTGAAAATATTAATTTTAAACATGAAAATATCAGTTTTCAACCAAAAATGGTATTGTCAAATTTCTGATTCTAAAAATTGCTTTTAATTTAAAAGAAAAACTAATTTCAACGAAATAGTTCAACTTTTGGTTGTTCAATCAAATTTTCAGTCAAGAACATTAATTTTCAACAAAAAAAAAAACAATTTTTAAATAAAATAGTTCAACATTCAACGAAATAGTAGGAATTTTAACCAAATGAGATAAATTCTGAGCCAGAAATATAATAGTGGACTTTTAAATTAAAAAGATTCAATTTTCAACCAAAATTGTTGGATTTTCCTATTGGGTTTTATTAATTTAGTTCGGATTAGAGTGAACAAATTTGCAAGAGGAGACATTTTTTGATGATAGAGGAAAATAAATTTTGATTAAAGTATAGAAGAGGGGAATAGAGAAAGAATGTGAAGTCTTTGAGATACATTACTTATCAAATAAAATCAGTAATTTTGATTTTTTCTAGCATTTCTAAAAATTTCATTATCATTCATATTCTCGACTGATGATTTCACATTCTGCCTTAATCCCTCCGAAAATTTATTAACGTCCCCAAATATCCATAGAATCATGGATGCAAATTTAAAAAAAAAAAAAAAAGGAAAAGTGAAATCCAAACCTTTAGGAACAAAATGTTGTACTTAACTAAAAATTAAAAATCCAAAAAATAGTAGTAGAAAACCATAGATTTTTTTAATTTCAACTAAAATTTAATGAAATTAGATTCGAATTCAACATAAAGTATTTAGTTGTATTTTTTCAGCCTGCGTCGTTGGCTATACAGCTCTATATAAAATTTTTTATTGAGTAGAATAAAAATTTCAAGAGGTCATATTGTGAAATTCATGGGCACGTGTGTTTGCTAAAAGCCCAATAATAGAGAGTATCTTCGACGATCCATCATATCAGCACTCTAGAAAATAGTAGTAACATTTTTACATATTCTACACTCGAAAATAACTTTCTTGATTAAATCTAAATAATAATACATTTTTTATGTGCCAGAAAATCTGATTTTATTGAGATTTTTTATAGTCCACAATTGACGATCCCTTAAAGAGTAATTCGATAAACTTCGTGAGTATTGTAGATTTCCCGCTTTAATAATATCTCTATTTTGTGAGATGGAATCAGTAAAGTGATATGTAATGCGAGTGTAAATCGAGCAATAAAATTGCTGGATTGAACGAAGCAACATGAAGACATTAATTACACTTTACTCATTGAAACCTCAAACCGAGCCACATAACTCCCGGATATTAACATTCGATGAATACTGAGGACGTTCAATAATGTTCGGCTTTTAAAAATCCTCAAATGATTGATATCAGAGTGCCCTTTCACACCTATTGCTCAAAAGCTGAAATAAACTCTGATTTTTAAAACCAAAAGACGAATTTTCAACAAATAAAGATTCTTCATTAGAGAAAGAAAATTTTACCTAAATTGTTGAACCTTCAAGCCAGAAGACGAATTTTCTCTCCAGAAATTGATTTTACATACGAAAAATATTACTTCTGCAAAAAACTATGTTTCCACGGAACTGATGCATTTTCACCTTGCAGAAATGAAATTTTAAACCAAGAAAATTATTTTTTTTACCAAAAAAGTTGAATAAAAAAAAAGACTTTTCCACTAAACAGTTAAATTTTTAACCAACGACATAAGCCTTCAATCAAAAAATTAATTCTCAACAATGTAGTTTAACTTTTACCCAAGTAGTTGAATTTTCAAATTAAGAAGATTCATTTTCAACAAAATAGTTGAACTTCCAACCAAACAGATGAATTTTCAAATAAAAATATAACTCTTTAAAAAAATGATTTCTCAACAAGGTGATTCAACCAAGTCTTTCAAATAAAATAGTTCGATACTCAAGCGAAGAAGAATTATTTTTGACCGAAAAGTTGTATTTTCATAAAAATTCCTTGTCCAATTTTTAATTTTTCTTGATCATTTATTTTAAAATACCGGCATTTTAATCTTGAAATACTTTCAACATAAAATCTTTCATGAACTGAACAAAACAGTATTTCAGATATTTAAAAGTTTTTAAATTTATCAATATATTTGAAACAGAAAAATGTCTTTTCTACTATAAAAGATGGCTTTCCAACAAAATACTTGAATTTTAAACAAAATAATTGAATTTTTTAAATTATAGTTGAATTTTCAATATAAAATACAAATTCCCAACAAACAGTGTCATAGATTATATTTCAATCAAAAAACAGGAAATTTATAGAAAAAAAAAGTTTTTCAAAACCAAAAAAACGATTTTTAAACAAATAAAGATTCTTCACTAAAGAGAGAAATTTTTCCTAAATTGGTGAACCTTCAAGACGAATTTTCTCTACAAAAATTGAATTTACAAACAAAAAATATGAATTCAGTGAAAAATTATTTTTCCACGAAACTGATGCATTTTTAACCAACTCAAATGAAATTTTAAACCAAGCAAATTATTTTTTTGTTCCAAGAAATGAGAATTTTCATCTGAAGAAGACCAATCTTAAAAAATTGGAAAGTTACATTCTCAGTTAATAAATCAATTTGAATAAAAAAAAGACTTTTCCACTGAACAGTTAAATCTTCAACCAAAGACATAAGCCTTCAATCTAAAAAATTAATTTTTAACAATTCGGTTTAATTTTCACCCAAGTAGTTGAATGTTCAAATTAAAAAGATTAATTTTCAAAAAAATAGTTAAAGTTTCAACCAAAGAGACGAATTTCCAACTAAAAATATAACTCTTAAAAAAGAAAGATCTCTTAACAAAGTGTTTCAACCGAATCTTTCAAATAAAATAGTTGAATACTCAAAAAAGAAGAACCATTTTCACCCAAAAAGTTGCATTTTCATACAAAAAAGAAATTTCTAAAAAAGCGGATGAATTTATGAACCAAAAAGGTAAATTAAAAAAAAATAGTTGAATCTTCCGTTAAAGAAAATTTTAGTTGACTTTTCACGATCGAAATATGAATTTTTAACCAAGAAATAAGTTTCTACGAAAAAAAATTAAATTTTTAATCCAAAAAGACAAATTTTTACCCAAAAATGATGAGCTTCTAACAAAATTGTTGAATTCTCTACCCAATAACTGCATTTTCTTCCAAGAAAGATGAAATTTCTCTTGAAATAGATGAATTTTTATTTAAAAAGAAAACAAATTTTGAAAAAATAGTTGAATTTTCATCCAGTGAAGATTTCAGTTGACTTTTCAAGATGAAAATATGAATTAAAAAAAAAGTTTCTACGAACGAAATTGAATTTCTCATCCAAAAAAAGACGAATTTTTTCAACCAAAAGGGATACATTTTTAACGAAATAGTTCAATTCTTCACTTAATAGTTGAATTTTTATTCAAAAAAGATGAAATTTGTACTAAAACAGATGAATTTTTATCAAAAGAAAACATTTTTTTTAAGTTTAACTTTCATCCAGAGAAGCTTTCAGTTCATTTTTTAACACCAAAATATAAATTTTGAACGAAAAGTAACTTTTCTACAAAATAGTTAAATTTTCAACAAAACATTGGAATTTTCAATCAAATGTATGACTTTTTAACTGAATAGTTTTATTTTTAACCAAACACTTTCATTTTTATTGTATTTTATTGTTATTTTAAAAAAGATGAAATTTCTCTTAAAATAGATGAATTTTTAGTTTGAAAAAAATAACAAATTTAAAAAAAAATAGTAGAATTTTCATCCAGAAAATATTTCAGTTCCCTTTTTAGCACCAAAATATTAAATTTAACCAAAAAGTAAATTTTCTACAAAATAGTTAAATTTTCAAGAAAACAGTAGAATTATAAACGAAAAAGTATGACTTCATAACAAGATTGTTGAATTTTCAACCAAAAAGTTGCATTTTTGTCCAAGAAAAATGAAAATTAAACTTTTCTACTACTACTAAAACTACTAAACTTTCTACAGAAAGATACAAATTTCAAATAAAAAGTAAGTTTTCTGGCAAATAGTTGAATTTTCAACAAAAAAGTTGCATGTTTGTCCAAGAAAGATGCAATATTTCTACTAAAAAAAAAAACTTTTTAATTAGAAACACAAGTTTTCAGAAAAAACATTTTTCATCCAAAAAAGATTTCAGTTGACCTATCAGTAACAAAATATGAATGTTAAAAGAAAGGTTAATATTATGCAAAATGAGGTGGATTTTGATCCCAAAAAGACGAATTTTTAACAAAACAGTTGAATTTGCAAAAAAGAAATGATGTCTTTTCAAGAAAATTCTTAACTTTTTAACCAAATAATAACATTTATAATTAAAAAGATAATCTTCAGGAAAAAGTTTTTGCGAGTTTGGAAAAATTACGTACATGAGTGAAGAACCCCTCCCCCCTTTCGTAATTGTGGATCGAGTTTTGGGAAGACTGTGTTTTGAGAATACAATTACAATCAAAAATAAATTTATTTTGTAAACAGTGTTTGGTTGAACCTTTGTAATACAAAATAAAAATTTCCAAATTTAGAAAAAAAACTGTTTTTATCAGTTGAACACTTTTTTTTAAGGTATGTCTTTGATCCACATTTGGACCTAGGGTTCAAATTTGGATCAGTCGCCTTCCCAAAAAAAGGCATCAGTATCATAAAATAGAGAATGTTAAAAAATAACTTCAAGCATTAAAAATAAGATTTTTTCACACTAATTATGAAATTTCACGTGAAAAATAAGATAATATAATTTAAATATTAATATATACTGAATTCAGTAAATTATAAGCTATTTATTAAGTAATTGTAAATAAAAAATAATGTTATGCAAAATCTTTGTAATAAACTTGAAATCTGAAAAATCTTATATTTTATTCCTCTCTTTGCACCTTTAAATCCAACTGTTTTTCGTTGAAAATTAATTTTTTAATTAAAAAGCCTCATTATACTTTTGGTTCAGCATTCATCTATTTTCAATGAAAATTATACTATTTGGTTGAAGGTTTAATTATTTGGTTTTAAATTTCTGTTCTTCAGTTAAAAATGAATTTCTTCAACTAAAAATTTAATTATTATATTTTTGCTCAAGAATTGATTGTTTTTGGTTGAAAATTCAACTGCTAAATTTTCCATTGAGTATGTTTTTTTTTATCGCAAATTACCTTATTTAAAATTCATTCAATTGGTTAAATATTCCACTATTTTGTTGAAAATTTGTTTTTCTTGGTGGAAATTTATTATCTTTTTCTAACTGAAGATTTAACTACTCTATTATCAGTTGCAAATTCAACAATTTGGTTGAAAATTTATGCATTTTTTTGTAAATTCGTCTTTTTTGCTGAAATATTTATCTTCTCAATACTAATTTGTTGAAAATTTTTTTTTCAAACCTTATTTTCATATTGAAAATCAATTTTTCCCGCTTAAAATCTAGTTATTCCATTGCTGTTTAAAAACTGATCTTTTTTAATCTAAAACTCAACTATTTCGCTTAAAAATTCAATTGTTTTGTGAGAAATTTGTCCTTTTGGTTTAAAATTTCATTATTTTCGCAGAAAATTTAACTATTTGGTTAAAAAGAACTTTTAGGCTGTAAATTAATATTTTGGGTTAAAAATACAACTGTATTCTATCTGCCTTGTTGGTTTAAAAATCGAAGAATTCGGTTGGAATTCTTTTTTCTCTTGAGTGAAAAATCATTTCTTGTCAAAAATTCAACTCTTTCTGAAATTATTATATTTTTTGTTGAGAATTAATATTTTTTAAATGAAAATTCAACTACTCAGGTGGGGATTAAGCTTCGTCTTAATTCGAAATTCATTTTTTTATCAAATTCATCATTTTTAGTTTAAAATTCAACTATTTTTTCAAAAAGTTGATTAGTTTGTTAAAAATTAAACTATTTTGTTGGAAGCTTAATTATTTTTTGATACTTCAACAATTCAACAATTCGACTATTTTGTTGAAAGATAGTAGTTTAGGTTGAAAAATCAACTATTTTGTTAAGAATTTGATTATTTTGTGAAATTCGTCCCTTTTCCTCGAAATTTGAACTATGTGGTTGTAAATGTGAATTGTTTCTCGACAATTAATTGTTTTCTTGTTTGAAATTGCACTATTTGCTTGAAAAATATCGTTGTATGTTCAAAATTCAGCTATGTGCTTGTATATTCAACAATTTTGCTGAAAGTGTGACTAATTTTTGAAAGTTCAACTATTTTGTTGAAAACTGATCTTTTTTGTTAAAAAATGACACTGGTTTGCAGAAAATTTTTCTCGCTGGATTGAAAACTCGCCTTCCTTGTTAGAAAAATTAAATTGTATTGAAAGAAATCGTCTTTCTGGCTTGAAGATTCAACTATTTGGTTAAATGTTGCAACTGTTTGTATTCAAAGTTATAATTCTTTATTGTATGAACATTCGACCATTTTGGTGAAAATTCATTTTTCCGGTTTGGAAAGTCAACTATTTTGTCAAAAATTTCACTTTTCAGCTCAAAAATTACCCTTTTTTGAAAAGCACCCAAGGAATGTTAAATTTCAAAAGTGTTTGGAAAGCATCTTGCTAAGGTTTATATCACTAGAAAGAAGAACTAACAGTTGCTATCAAGATTTCTTTCTAAAAAAAATTTTCTTTACGAAGAAATATTATAAATAATGTAAATTTTAATGAGGTGTTCTGTTACAGAAAGCACGGGCGAAGATGAGGATAACTTCAGGGGTGTGGGATCTCCTGATGAAGATGGTGGTTACGAGATAAAACCTTACTATCAGATGACAATGTCAGGCAGTTCAAGGGGTGGTTCCTCCGCGGGGGGTTACCTCCGCGGGATCGACCAGGACTTGAACTTTGACCCTGAGTCTCCACCGACTCCCCCTCTACAGTCCACGATCCACCAAACAATGCACTTTCTTGAGAAACCGGAAATCGATAAGAAAGTGAAGGTAAGGACAACGCAATTTTTCTAAAAATATTTTTAAACGCCATATTCATCAAATGCAATTCAATAAATAGGAATGAATGAGAAATATAATTAGAAAATAAATTTTACATGTTATTTTAGTTTTTTCAATATTTTTTTTAAATTCTGAACTTACACCTGAGGGTGGTCCCAAAAATTGATTTTTGAACAGAGGGCATACACCACCACCCCCTGTTCTTTTATGAGGTTACCGGAAAAAAAAATTTTCCATGTTTTCGGAAAAATGAGATTATTGTTTCCGAGTTTAAACTTGATTTACGGAATATTATTATAGTTTATTAAGAAGACTCTAAGAAATGGTTTCCGCCAATTAACTTTGAATTTCGGAGTCCCCTATGCGCCCTCGTGGAGCCCCAAAAATGCCCCAAGAAACTGAAATTGACAATTTCGCGTAAAATTGTCACATACGAGCTCTGCTTGCGCTTGTTCATCATAAATTATTTTTATTATTATTATTTTTATTATTTTTCTTCCTACCTACTCATTGAAAGGAACGGTTTTACATTTAATTGGAAAATTAGTCATTGACATGAAAAGTTATCTTTTTTTCAAGAATTTACCAATTGTTTAAACAATGAATGATTATTTATTTCAAATTCTTCTTGAAAAGTGTTGGATATTTAAATTCAACATTGTAACAAACTTCAGACTTTAGAAGACTGTTTCTCGTTTATACTTCGAATGTTTTTATCTGTCTTTTGAAAACCGAGCTGCGTGACACAAGTTTATAATAAAAATAAACTTTATTTAAATAATTAAACGAATCCTAATCATTTTTAAAGTTAATAATCCAATAGGTTATGGGCCTAGAAGACTTTTAGTGCGCAAGTTCTGGTGAGAAAAGTGGAAAGAATTACGGAAAGTAAAATCTTGAATTTAGTGACAGTTTCAAACTGATTGTGAAACTGTACAGACTTTTATATTACGTGTCGTAAAAACTTCAAGTCGAGAAAACTGTTGAAATAATGAGTCATACTTCTGTGAAAATTGAACCTCTCACGAAAGACAATTTTGACACCTGGAAAATTCAAGCAAGGGCACTTATGATCCGAAATGACGTCTGGGGCTATGTTGATGGGAAGAATGTTCGACCTGCAGTCGAAGCAGAAGCAACTGCCTGGGATGTCGCTGATTCAAAGGCAATGTCTGATATAATTCTTATGATGAGTCCAGTTGAGTTGAAGCACATCAAGGGATGCAGAACCTCAAGGGAAGTATGGACAAAATTACAAAATGTCTATGAGTCTCAAGGACCAGCATCTAAGGCAATGCTTTTAAAGAAATTAATACATCATAAAATGAGTACCTCTAATGATATGCATGATCACCTTGCTAATTTCTTTGATACTGTTAACAAGCTGGAAGACATGAATGTAAAAATAGATGAAGAGTTGATTTCTGTTTTATTATTGTACAGTATACCAGATACTTATGAGTCTTTTAGAATTGCCATTGAGTCACGTGAAATATTACCAACTCCAGAAGCATTAAAAATCAAAATGCAGGAGGAATATGACGCTCGAAGAAACAATCACGAAGAAAATTCGTCGGCAGCCATGTTGGTATCTAGATTCGCAAAAAGGAAAGAAAATAAATTCAACGGAAATAAACCATCTTCCAGAAATAACGAATAGGAAGAAGCTTTTAATTTTAAATGTCACAAATGTAAAAAAGTTGGACATCGGGCACGGGATTGCAGATCAAAAAGGTGGGATAATCATAAAGGCGAATCGTCCAAGCAAGCTGAAGCTGCGATGACAGCTATTTTTCATCAAGGAGAAAATCGTTGGTGCTTGGATTCTGGTGCAACATCTCACATGTGCTCTGATGATGTAAAATTCGAAGAAATACAAAAATCTATTGCCAAAACTGTCAATTTGGCAGATGACAACTCAACAAATATCGAAGGGATCGGAAATGTGAAACTTCAGGTAAATGAAGAAACTGTAGTTAATTTACAAAATACGCTTTTAGTACCTAATTTTCGATCAAATTTATTATCTGTATCAAAAATAACCGATCATAACTTTGAAGTAATTTTCCGGACGAAGGAAGCTGTCATAATTAATCTAAAAGATGGAATGGAAATATTTAAAGCAAGAAGGGATGGTGATTTATATTTTGTAGAAGAAAAAATCGAAAAAGCTCACATAGTAGGATCAAAAGCAACATCTTCTCAAGATTGGCACGAAAAATTCGGACATTTGAATGAAAAAGATCTGGAATATATAATTCGTTATCAGAAGGTTCACGGAATAAATGCTAAAGGCAAAGAAAATTTGCCAACCTGTGAAATTTGTATTCAAGGTAAGAAAGCACAGTCACCGTTCCCGAAGGAAGCATCGCGAAGTTCGCAAGTTTTGGAATTAATACATATATTGATAATTGTTGTCCAATGCGAGTAGAATCATTGAATGGCTCCACATATTTTGCAACTTTCATTGATGATAAAACAAGATTTTGTGAAGTTGTTTTTCTAAAACACAAAAGTGAAATCTTTGAAACATTTAAAGAATTTAAGAACAAAGTAGAAAATCAAACTGAAAGGAATATCAAAATCGTCAGATCAGACAACGTCCATCTCGAAGTCTCAATGGTGAAATTCCTTATCGAATTTGGACTGGGAAAATACCTACTGTGAAATACTTCCAAACTTTTGGTTCCATAGCATATATGCTTGATAAGACAAAGAAAGGAAAATTTGATTCAAAAACAATAAAATGTATTTTTGTAGGGTATTCAACTGACTCGAAAGCCTACAGACTCTGGGATCCGAAAACAAGGACAATCCGTCGAAGTCGAGATGTAAGTTTTGTAAACAAATTCCAGGCAACTACAGAAGATAAGAATTTCATTGATGATGCAATTTTGCTGCGATCAATGAAGAAAATATTTGAAGTCAAAAATGCAAGCACTGCTGGAGATGAAAAATCCAGGGATGAAATTGAAGTATCTATTGATCAGCAGCAAAAAAATCCACAAATTGGAGAATATAATCACGAGGAAGATAACCAAGAAGAAGAAACTCAATCAAGTTCAGCGTCTGAATCAAATGAAGATGAGAATTTTCCTCCTGAGATAAATCTACCAATTGAACCTGAGGTACCAACTATGAAAATTGGCAGAGGACATCACAGAAAAATTTACACAGGAAGGAAAGGTCGCCCGAGGAAGCAATCAATCATGGTTCCCGTCGAACGAGAGGATCTTAATCCTGATGAAGTAAATGTTGTCAATGAAGCTGTACCTGAAGAAATACATCTATCTGAAAACGATGAAGAACTAGAATTTTTTGACGCTGCTGAATTTGCTGGTTCGGTTCAAGATATAGATCCAAAAACAGCTTAAGAAGCATTTTTAACGCCAGTAGCCAATGAATGGAAAGAAGCCATGTATGCTGAATTCGAAGCTCTAATGAAGAAAAAAAAACCTGGATTTTGGTGTATCGTCCAAAAGATCGCAAGGTAATTGGTTCTAAATGGGTATCACGTACAAAATTCTATAAAGATGGAGCAATCGAACGCAGAAAAGCAAGATTTGTGCAAAGGGTTTTGCACAAGAACCTGATATCGATTTTCATGAAACTTTTGCGCCAGTAAGCAGATCTGGCTCAATTCGTTTTGTAATGGCTTTAGCTGCAGAACTACAACTGGAATTACATCAATTGGATTTTGTCAGTGCCTATTTAAATGGTGAAATCGAAGAAAAGATTTATATAGAAATCCCAGAAGAACTAACGAAAATTTTGGAAGAGAGCAACGTCAATTTTCAAGAAAATTATAAAAATAAAGTATGCTTATTACAAAAAGCTATTTACGGACTAAAACAATCGGGACGTCAGTGGTATAAGAAACTGGACTTGAAGCTAAAAGAATTAAATATGAAACCATGCATCTCAGATGCCTGTGTTTACATACATGAAGATAATGGGAAAATTACAATAGTTGTAATTTATGTGGATGATGTAATCCTAGCATCAAACAACAACAGCAAAATATTAGAACTTAAAAAGCTCTAGCAAAGTCTGTTGAGATGTAAGATCTTGGTAAACTTCACTATTGCCTTGGTATTAAATTCTCTCAAGATTTAAATAAAAAAGAAATAAAAATGACCCAGAAGAAGTACATTCAAGACCTGCTCAGAAAATTCAATATGGAAGATTGTCAACCCGTTTCTACACCCCTTAACTCATCCATGAAACTCTCAAAAGAAATGAATCCAAAAAATGAGAACGAGAAAAGAGAAATGTTAAAGATTCCATATCGTAACCTAGTAGGTTCGTTAATGCATTTGGCCACTTCTACACGACCAGACATAGCTCATGCTATAAGCTTACTAAGTCAATTCAACGAGAACTACGGCGAAGAGCACTGGAAAGCAGGAAAACGAGTATTACGCTATTTGAAGTACACTAAAGATCTTGGTCTTACATTTAAGAAAACAGGAAAACCTCTTCTTGGCTTTTCTGGTTGGGGAGGGAATATTGATGACAGAAGATCATACACAGGATATGCTTTCCAATATGCAAATTGTCCTATTAATTGGGTCTCAAGAAAACAGAAAACTGTTGCAATGTCTACGGCCGAAGCGGAATATATGGCGTTATCCGAAGCTGCAAAAGAGGCTATTCATCTTAGAAGATTTTTTTGAAGAAATGACTGGAAAGTTACAGCCAACGAAATTATTCTGTGATAACCAGAGTGCTGGACAAATGACCAAGAATCCCGTCTTTCATGAGCGAACCAAACATATAGCAATCCGTCACCATTTTGTGCGAGAAACTGTTGAAAGAGGGGATATTGAAATAAATTATTTACCAACTGAAGAAATGCCAGCCGATGTACTGACCAAAGGATTATCTACTCCAAAACATATTAACTGTTTAAGAAATCTTGGTCTAATATGTTAATTTGTAACAAGTTTATTTAAGGGGGAGTGTTGGATATTTAAATTCAACATTGTAACAAACTTCAGACTTTAGAAGACTGTTTCTCGTTTATACTTCGAATGTTTTTATCTGTCTTTTGAAAACCGAGCTGCGTGACACAAGTTTATAATAAAAATAAACTTTATTTAAATAATTAAATGAATCCTAATCATTTCTAAAGTTAATTATCCAATGAAAAGAGGTAGGAAAATAGTTCTTCAAGTGTTGCTAACTTCGTTGATAATTATTAAGTATCTACACCACCCTGATATTACTACACAATTATGTAATAAATTCGTATTTTTTGAAAAAGTTTCTTTGATTTAAACAATTTTTTCGTAAATAAAAGTTCGCAATTCATATTTTCTTTCAATTAATTAAATGATTTTCTCATTTGGCGTGAGCAAAATCTTTCCAAACCATTATTTAATTGCTCAAAATAATGATTAAACAAGAATTGTACATTTTGATGAAAATAATGAAAAAAATTTGATTTTTTCTTATTTTTCAGTTTTTTTGATGGAACAATTTTGAGAATTTCAAAGAAACATTCTCTACACCTCTACTGTTTCCAATTTCAAAAGTAAATTTTTCTATAGCTCAAATTGTTGAAACGATTTTTGTGAAACAAAATGTTTTCAACCGAATGACTATATTTAAAGTTTATTCACTTATTTTCTAATTTGGAATCAGTAGAGTCGTATTGAATCTTTTGCCTGGAAAAATGAGCCATAATTCAATAAAAGCAACCGATCTTTTTTAATTAGTGAAAAGCGACAGCAAGAAAAAATTCAATCACAAAAACTATTGTTCAAATATTTTTTTCACTTTTTTCACTTTCGTGAAAAATAATTCTTCTTCTTGAAAAATGACTGAGAATATTATTTTAATTCTTAAAATCTTAAAAAACTTTATTTCCAGAGACCAATTTTTTTTTGCATTGATAATGAAAAGCTGAAGAAAAGAATATGAGAAAGAGCTTACTCATAGCTACCAAAAGACCAATAATCATAAGTCTGCGCATGCGATTTCAAGGAAAAAATGAAGAAATATTTCCAGAACGATAAAATTGTACGTAATTATTATAGAATAAAATTTAACTAAAAAATTTTCATGATCACTATGAAAAAATTGTTCAAAGAAATATTAATTATTTTAAGAATTTGTATCACATCAAAATATTCAACGATAAGTGACATACTCACCTTTGGAAAAAAAATCTGATTTTTCATCACATTTTCATCAAAATGTACAATTAATCTTCAATACATATTTTAAACAATTGGATGATAGTTTTCACAAAAAATGTTTCTATTATCAATGAAAACATTGCCTCATTAATTACAGAAAATTATACATTTCAAATATTTATTCTAGAATAAAAAATTATTATTTAATCTACTATGAATTTGTTCCAAAATATGTTAATTATATATCGAATACAATTTTCAACACAAAAATGAATTATCGACTAAATAGTTCAAATTTTGCCCAAAAAAATAAGTTCTCAACAAAAATTGTGATAATTGATATTATATAATCAAAAAGTTTTCAATTTTAAATAGAAAACAATTACATTCAAACTCGAAAAGACGAACTTTATTTACGAATAACTATTTATTTCTTTATTTGTTTTCAAGGTCATAGATCTTTAAAAATTTGTTGATTTTTGTGATCTCCTGAAAACTTGTGAAATGTTGAAAAATGTTTCAAAGATTAAACAATTTTTCTTAGAGCCTTCCAGGTTTTTTTTTAATTTCGAGAAATCTCTTAAAATTATTTTTTCAAAGTGAAAAATCATGGGAAATTTTCCCAGAAATCTTGCGACATTTTTTTATTTTCTTGAGACCTTGAAAAATCTTCAGAAAACTTCAGAATTTAATCTCGAAATCTTCAAAAATATACAGAATGATGTAATTTTTAAAAATCTGTTTGAATTTTGATTTATTGTTGAAATGTTTTCAAAATTTCTGAATATCTTTTAAAATCCTTCTGATTTTTTAAAATAATTTTTGATATCTTTCTGTATGTGTTAAATTTTGTAAAATAATCTTTTGGCATTAATTTTTGTTAATAAAAAATCATTATAAGTTTTGCCAGAAATCTTAAAAAAAAATAATTTTCTTGAAACCTTTCTAAATTCTTGAAGAGCTTCTACAACTATTGTTCGTAATTATTAAAAATCTACTTTCCGAATTTCTTGAAATAATTTTAGTTTCAAATTATTTTTTCAAGAAATCTTTTTCAAACTCCTAAATATTTCTAAAACTTGGTCGAGTTTTTTTTTAATTTTGTAATCTTGCAAATTAAAACAATTCTAAATTAAAATTTTCTACATTTTTTTTTAATTGTCGGAAATCATTTGAAATCTTTATGAATTTTCTCTCAAGGTTTATTTTTCGAAATGAAAAAATCATTTGAAATTTTCTCAGGAATCTTGTGAATATTTTTTCAGTCTCTTGTCACCATTCGAAAATCTTAAAAAGCTTATTTTTCGGAAGATCGAGTAAATTAGGTTTTAAAAGCTAAATAATTTGAGCAATTTGTAATTTGTTGATTATTAGTTCAAAAATATTATTTTTCCACTTGGATATAAAAAAAGGTATTGCAGACATTCCTCTGGAATTCATCCATTTTAAGATTTTTTCGTTCGAATTATTTTCCGAATTTAGGTAAAGAAACAATTAATTTTCTTCTGAATAGTAAAAAATTTTGTGGATAAGGTAAATGAAATGTTGTGTGATTAAAAAAATTTCTTAAGGCCTTGATACACATCAAACAATTTTACCTAATGGTGAATAAAATTTGAGAGGCACATCGCACCCTAATAAACAATTTCCTTATCGTACAAGATGAAACTGTTAAAATTGTTGAAATTAAAATTTCTGAAGTTTCATTTTTTATCGGGAAAATTCCCCTAACGATCTCTGAATATTTATTTTTCAATCTGGCAAAAATATAGTTGAATTTTCTATCCAAAAGAAATAAATTTTCTAATTCAGGATATGAAAAATCTAAGAAACAGAATTTTATTAGTCATCCTAATGAACGTCGATAGACTTGCTAGAAAACAAAATAGAAATAGATAGAATTCTTGAAAATTAACAAAA
Organism: Andricus quercusramuli; assembly: GCA_932178445.1. Taxonomy (NCBI): domain Eukaryota; kingdom Metazoa; phylum Arthropoda; class Insecta; order Hymenoptera; family Cynipidae; genus Andricus; species Andricus quercusramuli. The sequence continues at coordinate 129,369 of CAKNXH010001839.1, read as the reverse complement.
ATTAATAACATTATCTAGCAGGGTTCATAACATTATTAAAACAAAAACTCACCTAGTGATATATTTCTAATATAAGTACAAATTTTCATTGATATTCGTAATTCTGCTTTTGAAAATGTGATTAAGTTTGGAGAAGAAACGAAAACGATTTTGAAGTAAAATTCTTCACTCTCCTTATTTACTCAAAGAAATCAATTCGTCTAAAATTAAACGAATAGCAGATGTTTATTCTCGGAATTGAAGGCGAAGAAATTCTTCTCTTTGAACAAAAAAAAAGATAAGATAAAATAAAAAAGGTTTTGTTGATCCAATTAAACAAGTTCGAACCACGGTAAATTAGCAATTGCAGAAACTTTTTCCTCAATGTAAAGCTGCTCCGCTTATTTTATTAGCTTCTCTGAAACTTCTCACCCGGTTTATATTTTATCGCGAAACACAGAATCTGCAGATTTTCAAGTGCTCATTAGAATTTTCTGTGAATCTAATGTACCAAATAATTTATTCGTGATAATCTCAATTGAATCTTCAATTCAATCAAAAAGTTAGTTTTGGTCTCAGCAACAATTTATTTTGCAACGGATGTCTTATTCAATTTTAGGGAAATAATAAAGAAATGTTTTGTCCTTTATAAATTCAATTGAAAATCTGAGACCAACTAACAGGGGTTAGCAGACAATTTTAAATTATGAAGCTTCAATTGTACAATTTGAAGAAATCTTAAATTATTCATAAGCAACCCTGCAGATTCGTAATCAAAAAATAAAATTCAAAAACAATCTAACTTTTCGACTCATTAGAGACAAAAATAACATAATGAAAAAAGAGGGGAAGAAGGGAAAAAGTCAACCAAAAACCAACCTCTCACTTTTGCCTTTTTCCGTCCTTTCTCTAAATATTAAGATTAAACAAATTAGTGAGAAATTAAATCAACAAGTTCCCCTCTTTATTATTAAGGAATGTTTTGAAAGGGGAACAAAACTTAATAAAAGTGCCCTGAAAGATAATATTAAACATGATCGAAATTTTTTAAACATCCTTAAAGAGCAAGGAGATGTACAGAAATTACATTTAAATATTCACGCAGCTCTTTTTTATGTTCAATCAGATCCCTGGTTTTAGAATATTTCTAATGTAATTATTCCACACAGAGTTATTAACATTTTGAGATTAGGTGATGGTTTTAGCAACAAATTTGGTGAAAAAAGCTTCATTCAAATACTTGAAGTAATCAAAGAGATTGAATCCAATATTAAAAAAATACCTGAGAATAAAATTGATGAATTTAAACCAAATTTTATGGGTTTATCTAATGATTTTTTAAACAATGATAATCCAGGAACTTTCTTAGAAGAGGAACTGAATGAGGGTTTAATTGGAACAAACATTTTCTTGAAAAATCATCCTGAATTAATAATCACGAAATCAGACACAGGTGGGGTCACAGTGGCGATTCATAGGGATGTTTATATTCAAAAAATGTTGCATATCTTCAATGATGATAATAGTTTTTAACTGATTCCTAAAAATCCCACCATAATGCTTCAAAAAGGGACTTTTAAAGTTTTAGACTGAAAGAGAACTGACAAATACTTTGGAATAATATTGAAAGATGTGATATTGATACAACAAGTACTAATCTCCCCTTAGCCTATGGCTTTTTTAAAGCTCACAAAGCTGATTACCATCTACGACCAGTTATTTCAACAATAGGTTCTCCAACTAGAAAATTAGAGAAATTATTGAGTCAAATTATTAAAAAATCCATAGCAATATCAAAATTATGAATTAAAAATATTCATAATTTCTTAAAACTAATTGAGAATGTAATAATACCGTTAGAGCACATATTTGTCTCTTTTGATGCAATAGCTATGTTTTCAAAACTCCCTTATGAAAGAATTGTAATTGTTGGGATTTGTTTGAAATTAATACCAAAATTCCAATACCAAATAATAATACCAAATTTACCAAAATACCAAAATTAATTCAAAATTCCGAAAAACAAATTTCTTGATGCTATGAAATATGTTTTTCATTCGGTATATTTCAAATTTAATAATAGTTTTTATAAACAGAAGTTTATATGATATGTTGATTTTTCAGTACTTAGTGTACATAAAAATAATGTCAACACTCTTCCTAATGCTTTTAATAGTATACACCCAAGATAACAGTTTACTGTTGAAATTGAAACTGAAGGAAAATTAAATTTTCTAGATTTGACTTTAATGAAAACAGATGAAAGACATATTATTACTGACTGGCATCGAAAAAAGATTCTTTCAGGCAGAACACTTAGTTTCCTCTCAAATCACTCTATTCAGAATAAGATGGGAATAATTAAACATTTGATTGATAGAGCCCTTAAATTATCACATCCAGTATTCCATGAGCAAAAGATCGAATTATGCAAACAAATTCTTTTTCTAAACCATTACCCTTTTGAATCCATTAAAAAATATACGCAGGACAGAATTAATTGTAACAAAAAAAAAATAATGATCAAAATATAAACCGAGATGATTATAATACATTTAATACTGTTGTTCTTCCATACTTTGGTAACATTTCGAAGATTCGGAAATCAATTTTAGGAAAATTAGGTTTACATACTATTTATAGAGGTCCTTTTAAGAGCAATATGATTTCAAAATTGGGAAAAGATTGATATGAAAAACCAGACAAAAAATGTGTTATTTACAAAATAGACATAAGATTACACGTGGTCATGATTTTAATTGGAATTGTATTAAAATTCTTTATCATGAAACAAAACAAGATAATTCTCAATAAATAATTTTGTTTACGATAAAAAAAAAAAATTGATCAGCATTTCGAACTCGAAAGTTCATTGCCTCACTACCCGATTCGGGTAGTGTTTCTAGGTGGATAAATACTACCAGTGTGGGTCCACCACACCCACGACGAGTCAACAACACGCAGTATTCCCCGAACGGTCACCGATCCAAGTACTAACCGCGCCCAACGCTGCTTAACTTCAGTGATCTAACGGGAACTGGTGTTTTCAGCGTGGTATCGCCGTTGTTTACAATGAACTTAATTAATTTATATTTCACACTAAATGACATTTTTTTCTTCACACGTATATTAATCACTCATACCTTCAGTTATTCCTTTAAATAATCCCTGATGAAGAGGTTTGAATTTACCTCGAAACATGTTGGTCCCCTCGTAGTATAAGAAAGACGGAAAAAGTGAGAGGTTGGTTTTTGGTTGACTTTTTCCCTTGTTTTCCCTCTTTTTTCATTATATTATTTTTGTCTCTAATGAGCCGAAAAGTTATATTGTTTTTGAATTTTATTTTTTGATTATGAATGTTTCTCTAGTTTTTTCGCGAAAATGATTCATGATAAAATGAAGTTCTTTGTCTCATGATGGTGTGTTTCACCTGATATTGGTATTTTAGGTTACATTTTCGTTTTACATCAAAAATTGGTATTTTCAAACTAAAATCATTTTAATTTGAACAACTTTTAAACTTTGTTAAAAATATTAGACATTTTTAACAAATATCGGTCTTCACCGAAAATATTATCATCGATAATAAATTTAAATTTAAAATTTAGAATTTAAAATTTAAAGATTTTTCGGGTTTCAATCGTGTGCGAAACTATGAATGTTGCCGACGTTTCGTGAACACGGACTAGACGAACTAAACAAATTTTTCGATTTCATCAATCAAATACACCCTAATATCAAGTTCACTATGGAAATTGAACAAAACGGAAAATTACCTTTCTTGGACATACTAGTTTATAAAAGATCTGATAACACATTATGACATGAAGTTTACAGAAAACCCACGCATACAAACAGATACCTGCATGCCTCCTCCCACCACCACCCATCTCAAAAGCAATCGGTCATCAATTCCCTTGTATACAGAGTTGTCTCCATAACAGATAAAGATAACTTACAAAAGGAATTACAAAATGTTAAACAAATCCTAATACAAAACTATTACACAAACAAACAAATTAATAAAGCAATAAGAAAATACACTCAAGAAAACAAGTCAACACAACCTACTAAAGAAAGAGAGAGAAAAACAACCACCATCCTACCCTACATTCAAGGTATCACGGAACAAATAGGAAGAATTCTCAACAAACACAACATCCAAACTATATTTAAACCACCTGCAAAAATAGGACAACTTCTAAACAATCCTAAAGATAAAAAGGAACCTTTCAGTGATCCGGGAGTATATCAAATCCCTTGTTCTTGTGGTAAAGTCTATATTGGAGAAACCGGGAGGGCGGTAAGTCAACGTGTAAAGGAACATGAGAGTAAAGTTAGGCTAAAACATTTCACACAATCAGCAGTAGCTGAGCATCATATCGAAACAGGACATAGTATTTTATTTGACAAAACAACCGTCATTGCCAAAACGTACAATCAATTTCCAAGAAAACATAGAGAAGCAATCGAAATCTTGAAACACCCTAATAACATCAATAGGGACAATGGATATAATACCAATCCGATTTGGCTTTCCGTCCTCCCGGTTTTTTTTTAATTCTTCAACAATTTAAGGTTATGTTAACGTTTTTTAACGTCGGTTTTTAATTGTCGGTTATAGGTATTAAATAAAAATCATAAGATTCCTCAGATCGTTATTATTTTTCAATTTATTATTCAGCCATTGAATTTACAATTTTTGGTTTTATTGGTTTTTTTTAGGTTATGCTTGTGTGTTCAATCGGAAACTCCAACTACATTTCATAGATAATTAAATCATTTCATTGAAAAATATCATAATGATGAAAATATCATATTTTTTGTTTAAAAGTTTGACTGTGATATAGAAAGTTCGTATTTTTGGTTTGCAAATATAAAAATTTGGTAGAAAAATCAATTATTTTGATGAAAATAATTTTTTGGTACATATTTCATCCTTTTTGGTTAAAAATGTTACTCTTTGGTTGAAAATAATTTGTTTTCGTTAATGATTCAACTGTTTAATTAAAAAATTATATTTTTTTAGTCGAGTTAAACTGTTTTTTTCTTTAAGTTAAAATTGAAATATTTTTCGACTTAAATATCAATTATTTCATTTTTCGTTCAGAATGCATCCTTTTTTATTGATAATTTAACTTCTTTGTTAGAAACTTATTTTTTGGAAAAAGATTCATGATTTCAGTTAAAAAGTCATCTGTCTAGTAGAAAATTGAACTATATTGTTTGAAATTTGTCTTTCTGATAGAAAATTTATCTTTTTGTTTGAAAATTCAACTATTTGGTTAAATTCACATCTATTTGGTAGAAAATGCAATATTTTGACTCGAAATATTAAGAATTTGAAGCGTTCAAAATTGTACTTAACATACAAGCATTTTTTGTGTACCCTACCAGAAATAGAACTTCTATTAAAAAAAAAATTGGATTTCGAAGAAGATACCAAGTTTTTCAACAATTTTAGTTTGCTGTCGCGTTTTTCACCAGAAATTAGTCTAGATTTCAAGGCAAATTTACTGTTCCTGAATAATTTTAGGTCATATTAACATTTGTCGCTGTTAATCGGTGATTTCAAACAAAAATATTAATTTAAAGAAAAATGTACAACCTTAAACAATTTTTTAAATATTATTGTTTCTATATTATTGCTAATAAAAAATCATCACGAATCAATTTATGAGTTTACACTAATTATCAAGAATAACCTAACTCTTCTATTATTTTGGATAATAAATACTATGGAATACAAACATTTCTTATCACAATTAATTACATTCTCATTCTAATGAGAAGGTATTAGTTTTATGTAAAATTTGACATTGTCGGTTTTCATCAAATCTCCACGTTTTGAGCCCTCCTGAGTCAGAAAAAACGATTTTTGTGAAGGTGTTTGTCTGTCTGTCTGTCTGTATGTCTGTCTGCCTGATCAGATTGGATTGTGCCTTGGCACCATTTTTTAAGGCCTAAAAAGAAAGAACGAGTTTGTGAACAAGCCATTTTGGATGAAAATTCAAAAAGTGAGCGCATTTTTTGTATTGTCATTTCAAAATTGTGGTCCAAAATAATAAATAATTTCGCAAATAGCCCGCGTGTATGTTTTCTAATATGAATGAATTTTTCATTGGGAAATTATCACGTTTTGAGGCTCTGATAAATTTAGAGTTTCTTTTAAAGTGAATTCCGTAACGTTTCAGCCTGCTTCTCCCGTCTTTTAACTTAATTCCCTTTGAGACTATGAACTTTAACGTCGTACAAGTTTAGCTCAACTTTGAAGCTAAGTAACGACTCTTGTGTATAGCAATTTAGCAAGATGAAAACAAAACCTCAAATTGGATTACGTTGGACATTAACTTAAATCGTTTTTTTAATCTGCTAATATATTTATTACTATAACGCCAAATTATCTTTAATTAACTTCGAATCAAATTTACTTGTAATTTGTCACTAATTTACTAACCTTTTTGATTTACTTTTAATTTCGATCAATCCCAGTTGTAACACTTTTTCTATAAAGTTTTTGTTCAACAAAATAAATAAAAATGGTGAATTTCGGGAATTTTTGAGAGTGTACTCAGGTCGAATAAAAGTTTCAGGAGACACATTCAGCCCTAGGGACTTTTCTAAAATAAATACAAAATAAATACAAATATCGCTGTGATCTATACATTTTTAGTTGAAATTCATATCTTTTACAAAAAACTCGATTTTTATTGGAAATTAAACTTTATGGTGAAAAATTAATCTAGTTTGCAGGGTATTTAAGAATTCTGTTAAAAAGTCATTTTTCGTCTGAAAAATCAATTGTTCTGTTCAAAATTCGACTTCTTGGATTGAGAATTAAACTAATTCGATCGCATAATTTATTTATCTGCTTAAAAATGTAACCATATCGTTGAATTCATTTTTTTCATTGAAAATTATTTCTTTTCCAATTGAAAATTCAAGTATTGCCGTTGAAGATTCTTCATTTTAGTTGAAAATTCATTCCTTAATTACAAATTTGACTATTGCGTTAAATATTTTATTTTCTGTAAAAGATTTATTTTTTAATTTAAATTGTAAGAATTTCATTTTTGGTTGAAAATTGATCTCTTTTAGTTAACAATTCAACTGTTATTTGCATGGAAATTTATCTTTTTTATTTGAAAATTCAACTACTTGGTTGAAAGTTGAACCTTTTTGTTAACAATTCATTTTTGTGGTTCAAGATTTGTTCAGTTGAAAATAATTTGGTTGAAAATTTAACTATTTTGTTGAAAATTCGGTTTTATTGATTGAAAATGAACTTTTTAAACTGAAAATTTAACTTATACATTTCTGATTGTGAGTTTATGTTTTTGAGTTGAAAATTCAGCTAGTGGGTTGAAAATTCATCTATTTCGTTAAAAATTTGTGGTTTTGGTAGAAAATCAGTCTTTTTGGTTGAAAATTCAGCTACTGGGTTATATTCTAACTACTTGTTGAAGATTCATTTTTTGGTTTGTTTGGTTTTAGTTAGAAATTCCTCTCTTTGGTTTAAAATTTAATTATTTTGTTAAAAATTCATTGCTTTTTGGTTGAAATTTTATTTTTTGAATGTAGATTCAACAATTCCAGTTGAAGATTTTTCATCGCAGTTGAAAATCATCTCCTTCATTAAAAATTGGACTATTTTGATGAATATTCGATATTTTTGTAAATTTTGTTCTCAATGAAAATGTGCTTCATTTTGGTAGAAAATGTATATTAAAAAAAAAAAATTCCACTGCTTGGTTAAAAAGGAATGTATTATTCTTAAATTAATTTCTTTTTTGTAGAACATTAATCTTCTCGGTTGGAAATTTATATTTTTGGTTAAAAATTCAATTATTTGGTTGAAAATTAATCTACTTTGTAGAAAAATAATCTTCTCGGTTGAAATTGTATTTTTTGGTGAAAACGTCAATTCTTTGGTTAAAACATATTCTACTTTGAATAAAATTTAACAATTTTGTGAAAGTATTTTTTTTTCAAAGTTCAACGGTTTTGCTAAAAATTCGTCTTTTTGTGTTAAAGATTCAACCAGTTCGTCAGGAAATTCGAGGATTTGGTTGACAATTGACATTTTCTTTCGAAAAAAAAAAAACAATTTTGTTGAAAAGTATTCTTTTTGTTGGAAAAATTAAAAAATTTTGATGAATATTCGTCTTTTTGGTTGACTTCTACTGGGCTTTCATTAAAAATTAAAATTTGATCGGCCTGAAATATCAATTTTGCATTACATTTTTTGTTGAAAATTCGTCTCTTTCGGATAAAAATTAATCTACGTTGTAGAAAATTCCACATTATTGTTAGAAAGTCAATATATTTTGTTTGAAGATTCATGATTTTATTTGAAAATTCATCACTCCGATTGTAAATTTGAATATTTTATCAAAGAATCATTGTTTTTCAAGCATTTAACATTTTTAAGGAATTTTCAAACTAATCGTTGAATTTTCAACCAAAGAAATGAATTTTCAGCCAACAATATTAATTTTATAACAAAAAAGTTTAATTTCCAACAAAATACGGGAATTTTCAACCAAATAATCAAAGTTTAATCTCAACAAGTTAAATTTCCAACCAAACATGGAATAATAAGATTTCCACTTTAAAAAAAAATTAATTTTCACCAGAAAAAAAATTTCCCAGGAAAACATTTTTGAAAAAATAGGTAAATTAAGGAAGAGGATTCTCTACTAAAATAAAGAATCATCAACCAAAAGTATTATTTTCGAAGAAAGTAGTTTCACTTTCTACTGAGTAGTTGAAATTTCAACCTAAAAAAAATGAATTCTCAAATAAATTCTTTTTTAATTTATAAAAAATGGCAAAGTTTCTTTTACATCAAATGAAAGAAAGTAAGGGGGAAGGGGTGAAACAATGACAGAAGTATTCTTCCAAAAACACAAATTTTCCGGAGATAGTTCGAAAATTCTATTTGAAAATCACGATCGTAAAATGACTATTTTTGATTGAAATACTGCAGAAATACGAAAAGTTGAACGAAAAGAGAACAAAATATGTAAGAGGCAAAAAAGGCATTTTTGACATCTCCCTTTATCAAAAATTTGGTAAAAATTCCCTTTATTCCTAAAGAAAGTTTAATTAACAGGAACCCCTAGTAAAATGCTTTTTTCATTTCCGAATAGAAATTTTTTTATATGAATCACTCTGACTTTTTAATGTACAGTTTTATAACACATTTTTATATGCGAAGGACATTTAAGAGATATACTGCGTAGGAAAAAAGCATAAAATATGACTGACGTCACCGGAGTAAGTCGTGATGGTATCTCCTATTTCAACGAAGACACCCACTTGTCGGTATATAAAGCCACAAGTGCTTTATGAAATCTTGGAATCTTCAATAAACACCAGTTGAGAGAGTGAGAGAGAGAAAGAGTGTGAGAGAGAGAGAGAGAAAAAGAGAGAGAGTAAATAACCAGTGAAGTAAATATCTCTGAAAACCTTTTTAAAACAACGAAGTGTCTAGACGTACCGAAAATATTTGGTTTACGCTCACCAAATTTCTGTGGATCTAGCCTGATCCATTTTCCTTGAGCACACCGAAAACATTTGTTTTAACTTTTTTTTTCTGAAGTTCACGTGAAGAACAAAAGTCCAATAAATTTCAATCAATTGAACGTCATTGTGAATCCTTTAGAATTTTTCATGTGTAAACATCTCAGACCTCGATATGGGGAGTTGCGCCTAATTCAAATGAAATCACGAATAGAAAATGTAACGCAGGCCTCTGACACACCCGCTGTGTCTCATGTCACAGAACGGAGGCTTGCTTCTCTCTCTCTCTCTCTCTCTTAAACGAATAATAATTGTTTAAACAATTGTAAATTATTTACAAACAGGAGGAAAATGTGCTGTGTCTAATTTGAAAAAAAGAAACAATTTTAAATATTTTTCTTCTAAGTTTTGAGTACTTAGAAAAAAATTAAAAAAAAAAATTAGAAAAAAAATGAAACAATGCAAATTTTTAAGTTTACATTCAGCACTCTGAAATTTTAATGATTCGACGCTTACTTTGTTATAAGTAATTCAATTTCAATTCGTTTATTTTTTAATATTTCATTTTTTATCAAAGTCGTTTTCATTTTGAAAATGATGATTTTTCACTTGATAATTAAAGAAAAATATAGGTATGTGGACGTGTCACTCAGATTCCAACAAAGGTCGCTGACCTAGTGTCAGATTTTCGAAATCCAAAATGGCGGATCCAATATGGCGGCCAAATTTTTGAAAAATGTTTGGAACTGGATGTAATTGTCCTTACATAGGTTTCTGGGGTCACTGAATCCGAATCTAGCGTCAGATTTTCGAAATTAAAGATGGTGGATCCAATATGGCGAACGAAAACTAAAAATGTTTAGAACTGGATGAAATTGTCCATACATAGGTTTTTGGGGTCGCTGAATCCCAATCTAGTGTCAGATTTTTGAAATTCAAGATGGCTGATAAGTTATGGCGGCCAATCTTGTAAAAATATTTGTAACTGGATGAAATTGTCCGTACGTAGGCTTTTGGGGTCACTGAATCCGAATCTAGTGTCAGATTTTCGAAATTCAAGATAGCGGATTAAATATATCCGCGATCTGGAATTTCAGAAATCTGACTCTAGATTCGGATTCAGCGTCCGAAAAACCAACGTACAGCCACTTTCATTAATATTCGTTGGAATCTGAGTGAAGCGTACACATACCTATATTTTTTCAAAATTTTCAAGTGAAAAATCACTATTTTGAAAATGATAATGACTTTTATTATGAAAACCAAAAATATACTGTCAAACTACACGATTTTTGTGCACCGATAGTAGAAGAAAGTGTGAAGTTTCCTTGCGATTTCAATGTGAAAAAAAATCATTAAAAAAAAATTTTCTTTCAATTTTCATATTTTTTCACATAAAAGCAGTACAATTGAGTGATTATAAGTTGTTTCTTGAAAAATCTCCAGTGAAAAATGTCATTTGCAAATTAAAAATCGAAAAAATGAAACAATGCAACTTTTAAAGTTTACATTCAGCACCCAGAAATTCAAAAAATTCGAGATTTATTTTATTTTAAATAATTCAGTTTTATTTAGTTTATTTTTGAATGTTTGATTGATAATTTCTTATGTTAAATAAACAGTCAAATATTGTTAAATATTGAAAAAAAAATTTTAATTCAAGATTTTCAAACTGAATGCTGAAAAAATTGAATATTTTAGAACGCAATAATATTTGAATAGGATTTGAAATTGAATGCAAACATTTAATTATGAATATATTGATCAAAATTTTTTTGAAAATTAAAAAGAGATTCTGAAGTTCCAATCGGATGCAAAAATTTCATTAATTACTGAGGCTTTCGGATTGAAATAGTTCAATTTTTAAAGTGAAAATCTATACATTATTTAATTATGAACAGATTCATAATCGTCTTATAAATTCACGTCCTTATAATTTTATTTGCATTCAGTAAAAATTTAAAGAATTCAGAAATACATGATAAAACGTCTTCATAATTTTGAGAGTCGTTGAAGTGTTCACGGCGATAACAAATATTCAATAATGTTAAAAAAAATATATTGGACCATTTTTGATTGAAAACTTGGCAAATCAGACAATTGTAGATTAGGTAAAATTAAAAAAAAAACAGGGGAATATTTTAAATGGAATAACAAAAAATCAAATTTGTATCAGTTATGAATAAAACCGCTTCGAATCGGATAATATTGAATTTAAAAATTTTTGAACAAAAGCTCTCGAAATCGATAAATTTCAGAATAAAATGTTAAAAATCGAAAAATCTTATTAGAGAGGAGTTAAAATAGTATCACTCATAATTCAAAGCGTTCAAAATTTGAATATTTTTATTTTGAATTGCGTACCCTGTAAATTAAATGATGACAGATTGAAATTTCAAAAAATAGGACAACTTTGAAACATTCGATATTCGATAATTTCAGATTCGAATATTGATCATTCGGATCACTTGAAATTCAAATTAATTCAATTTGTATCATTTCTAATCATTAACATTTAAAATTAAAATAATCAAAACTTCTGAATTTAGATAATTTTTAATTCAAAGCGATCAAAATTTGACATTTTTATTATGAAAAAATTGAATGCTTCGAAGTCAAAGCTTCCGAAATTCTGGAATTTGAAGATGTTATTACATAAAAAAGATAGAATTCAAAATTAAAACTGATTGGGCATATTTTTGAGAGAGCGAACAGAAAATTCACCGTTATTTTCACCATCCAAAATAGAAAAAACTTCGATTATAAATATTTACAAATGATTTATTATTTAAAAAAATGTTTTAAATAAAGTAATGAAAAACGGGAAAATAAGAAATAAAGAAACTTCTACTATGGAACGTTGGAAATTAAACGAATCTGAATTTCATTTTAAACTGAAAAGAATTATAATTACCCAGAATTATATTAAAACTTTTCCATACTCAAACTCTCTTAAATTTCCATTGTATTAATTATGTAAATTTAAATCGTTAAAAAATGGTCAATATTCAAAATGTTTATTAAGCCGGTCGAAATTAAACCTTCTTAATTTTAATTGCAAAATTGAAATTCATGAGACAGAAACATAGAAAATTCAGAGTTCAACGTGAATATTCAGAACTCTAAAATCGTAACTCTTCAAAATTAAAGAAATTATTAGATTGCTGAGGTAAAATTCTGGAAAAAAAAATATTTCGAATGGAATAAAAAAAAGTTGAACTTGTATCAGTTCTAGATGAAACCATTTGGAATCGGAAGATTTCAAATTTGAAAATTTAAAATCAGAAGCTCTCAAACTGGAAAAATTCCAGAATCAAATATTACAAATTGGACAATTTCATTACAAAAGAGTTAAAATGGTATCATTTTCAAATTCAAAGCGTTCAAAATTAGAATACTTTCATTTTGGATTGAATAGCCTGTAAATAACATGATTTCATATTAAAATTTCAAAAATAGGACAATTTGAAAACACTCAGAATTGAACAATTTCAGGTAAGAGTACTGTCAATTTGACCATTTAAAATTCAAGTGAAATGAAATTGTATTATTTTCAAGTAATGAAGTTCAAAATTAAGTAATTTCAAGATTTTGAATTAATATAATCTTCAATTCAGAGTGATTAAAATTCGACAATTTTAATCTGAAAAAATTGATTTTTTAAAGTCAGAGCATGATTAGTCAGAACTCTAAAATCGTAATTTCAAATTGTTTAATTTTTAGAATTTCATTTAGAATTCTCACTAATTCTTGAAATCTTCCCATAAAATAATTCTCAATTTCAAGTTAGTCACTTTCTTAAATCTTGAACTGAAAATCATAAACAATTTTAGTATGTTATATGGAGAATTAAAAATTAAGAAAATCAATATAAAACAAGATTTCTGTGATTCCAATTTTTTCATATAGCATCATTTCAAGTCTTTCAATTAGATTTTTCCTAAGTTGAGTTTGAAATTTTCAATATTTTGGAAAATCTCCAAATTGAAAATTATTGAATTTTCAATGCTTGATTCTGATGCCTTTTCATTTTTAAGGCTTGAATTTGATAAATTATTTTCTTAATTTTGCTTCATTTTAAATTTATTTTTGAAGCATTCATTTCAAAATTGTTTAACGGCAAATCCTTTAAACTGAAAATTGTGCAACTATCAAGGCTTTCAAGGTAAAGTTCAACAATTCTGACAGATTTAATAGTAAAATTGTCCTGAAATTTTTAATACATTTAAAACTGCGAAATTTTTTATCGGAAACCTCCAAAAATTAGAAAATTTTGAACCAAATATTTTAATATTTAATCTTTTGAAGCATAAGACTCTTTCTTGAGCTTTCAAAAATTAAACTGTCCCAGAATTGCACATGCAGAACTACAATTTTAAATTAAAATCATAAAAAATTGCAGGAATGATAAATATTATTAAGAATCACATCATGAAGTATCAAGAGACATTGAACATATTTTTTTAACTAAAAAATGTGATTTATTTATAAAAAAAATAATTTTCATTATCAAGGTTCAAAATTACAGAATGTTTGATATTGTGAACCTTTGAAGTATAATTATTTCTAAAACTTTGAAAATATATGCTTTCTCATTGAAGCATATAACGACACTCTACTGAATTCTACAATAAAATAATATATTTCATTAATTAATTTTAAATTTAAATTTAAATTTTTTATTTTATCTCATTAATCATAAAATGAATTGCAAAATATGATGAACATCGAATAGGGATCTAAATCATTCATAAAATGTCCTTTGATATCAGAGGTTGACATATATAATTATTGGTGCATATTTATGTTTATTAACTTTTTCTTACTTTCCTCGAAATCGACATTTTAGTGTTTTGGTCTCCTTTTGACAAACTTTTTGAATTCGAAACTTCCAAAATGATTGAATTTAGAATTGAAATTTCAAAAATGGAACAATTCCTATTTTTTTTTTTAAATTGAAGCATTCTTAAATTTGAAACTTGAAAGTAAGTCGTTAAAAAAGATTAATTGGGAACTATGAACTATAATCATTAAAGTATAATTTATAAAAAAAAAATATTTCAGTTCAATACGATACATACTACAAACATAGTATGGGAGGTACTAAAATTGGGATGTCAGTAGTCAAGGAAGGTGCATGCAAGACCGTACGGGCTGACTCTTATCTACCTCTACTACTTACCCATCGCTCTTATTCCCTGATGTAGATAAATTGACATTCTCTCTAACTCTCTCTTTTTAAATGAATTCAATTCATATTTTCATGACTAAAATTGCGGATTAGCACCAGTTTGAGTTTTATGAAATTTTGAAAATACTTATATTTTTTTCGAAGTTGATGAGCCGCCATCTGTGTTCAGTGACCACAATTTTCAAGAATGACAATTATTCAGAGTGACGGATGGCTCCCTAACAAACGCACATACATTGGAATGGGAATTTCATTTCAGATTCAATATCGAGTTCTCGGAGAATCGTGTAATTGGAACCTAGTTTTTGACAGTTTAATAATTAACTTGCAAAAGAGATTTCCACTTTCCAGTCAAAAGAAGGTTTCATTTCAAAAATTAAAAATTAAATTAAAAAACTGTTTCGAAATATGAAGTATTTGTTTTCAAGATTTGACAAATAGGTCTGAAATTTTTAATCA
The DNA here is from genome assembly GCA_932178445.1 of Andricus quercusramuli. NCBI lineage: Eukaryota > Metazoa > Arthropoda > Insecta > Hymenoptera > Cynipidae > Andricus > Andricus quercusramuli. Next base: position 114,215 of record CAKNXH010001839.1, on the reverse strand, counting down.
AAGAGGACAAATTTTTCCATATTTTCATTATAAATGTTGCCGAAAATTTGGAAGACTTCAGAAATGATTGAAATATTAATCCTAAAAAAAAATCTAAGAAAAGTTGTGTAACTTGTAGTTATTTTATATATTCTGAACTTGAGAGTTGAAAATTAGATCTACAGAAAATCCCCTACAATGAAAGAAAATAATAGAAAATATAATGTTAACTGCAAAATATTTGTGTTCTCTAATACGCTGACGTGGTTAAATTAAAGTTTCAAAATTATGTATTAAATTGATGAGTATATTATACATGTTTCATATTAGTGCTTCTTGCCTGGATTTAGTATTTTTCCACTGAAAGTTAGCATTTGCAAACAAAATTTATTCTCAACATTCTCAATCATTTACCGAAGATTACACATTTGTGTACAATTTCAGGTTAAGCTAGCGGTTTTCAGATTCTAAAGAAGTAATATAAATATTCTGAATATAATATTCCCGAATTGGATGATTCCTGGAATAAAATTGCCCGAATTTTTTGCCGGTACCGGAAAATTTCCGAATCACGAAATTCCCTTATCGAAACAAATAAAAAATTGCTTTAATAATGAATATTAAAATATTAAATGATAAGCAACATTCGAAAAATTTTCATCAAATAAAAGCATCTTCTTTTATTTATTATTTGTGATTTCATTTGTCAGTTTTGCAATTTTTGAATTCACGGAGTTTTTTATTTAAGATATTTCAATTTTCTAGAATAATAAATACCATAAGAATTTGTAAATTATCATTATTTTTTAGATTATCATTCACAATTATTGAATTGACAATTTTTGTACAACATATGGGTTTCAAATTTTGGTATTCAATTATTAACGGTCAGGGAAAATAAAAAATGATTCAAGGAAAAATTAGGGAATTTTTTGAATGAAGTTTTGCGGTAACCCTGAAATAATATTCTTGTTAGTAATTTAATTGCCTTATATATATATATTGCCTTTTTAGCCAATTTTTTCCCCTTTTGAGCTATAAAATTCATTATTTGTGAAAAAATTTAACAGTTTTGTTAAAAAGTCATCTTTTTTTATTGAAAATTCAACTATTTATTTGAAAATTGGTTTACTCAATTGAAAAATTCATCTGTTTTAGTAGAAATTTCATCTTTCTTGATAATTTAAAGTTAAAT
>CAKNXH010001839.1:74799-112941 GCA_932178445.1 Andricus quercusramuli | reverse complement strand
AATTTGATTTTTTTATTTGAAAATTCATCTGTTTTAGTAGAAATTTCACTCTTCTTGAATAAAAATGCAACTATTTGGCTGCAGATTCGGAAATTTTGTTACAAAGTCATTCTTTTTGGTTTGAAAATTAACTGTTCTGTCAAAAATTCGAATATCTTTGAAGGAAATTTACTTCTTATTGAAAACTGATATTTAAATATTGAGAAGTCAAATTAAAATCTTTTTTGGATGAAAATTCACTCTTTTTCAAATTTACCTTTTTACTTGAAAACTCATCTGTTTTAGTAGAAATTTCATCTTTCTTTGATTAGAATGCAACTGTTTGTTTGAAAATTATTCTTGTTTGATTGAGGATTCAACTATTTTATTTCAAAATTTTGGTTGAACGACTTTGTTGAGAAATCACTTTTTCGTTGAAGATTCATTATTTTTGGTTAAAAATTCATCTGTTTTGTTGAAAGTTGAGTTATTTTTTCGGAAATTGTTTTTTTTCTGAAAATTCAACTGCGTGGGTACAAGCTAAACTACTTGGTTTTGTTTTTTTGAAAAAAGGTTCATCTCTTTGGTTGAAAATTGATCTACTTTTGTTGCAAATTGATTTTCTTGCGGCATATTCATATTTTCTGATTAAAACTTCAATTTTTACATAGAAAACTCGTCTTTTGGCTTGAAGGTTCAACAGTTCAGGTAAAATTTCTTCTTCGTGACTGAGAAATATTTATTTTTTTAAAAATTCGTCTTTGGGATTTTAAAATTCACTTTTCAAAAGAAAATTCATATTTTTGGTTGAAATATCAACTATTGCACTTTATTGTTGAAAATTCATGTTTTTAGGTTGAAAATTCAATGGTTTTGTGGATAACTTAATTATTTTGTTGAAAATTCCAATATTCTGTTGAAAATTTCATTATTCCTTTGAAAATTTAAATATTTTGATCAAAATGCAAGTATTTTATTAGAAAATCATATTATATGATAGAAATGTCATTTTTTTGTTTAAAATGAATAAATAAATTTGAAAAATTTTAATTTGTATCAAAAATATTCTTTTATTCCGTTTATAAAAGACCTTAAGTTAACAATATTGCTAGAATAAAATGCTGGTATTTAAATGTTAATAATTAGGGGAAATAAAAAATTGGTCAAGAAAAAATAGAGAATTCTAAAAATTAATTTTCACCCTGAAAAGCATTATCTCAGATACAAAAAATTGCGTGAGTACGGCCTCTAAATAATTTTGGTTATGCTGTCTCAAGGTGTTTCTTCTGAAATTTCTATCTTTGATAAAAAAATTATTACATTACAAAGAATATTTATAATATTTTAACAGCATTAAAGTACATATATTAGATTTTTTCAATCAAAAACGGTTATTTTAACAAAATTCATTTTACTTCAGAAATGAAACTTACAACTTTGAACAAATTTAGGTTATGTTAGTACTTTTGTCGGAAATTGATATGTATTTAAACAAACGTAACGATTATTGATTAATTATTAATATATCTTAATTCCGAAGTTAACATAAAAAAGACAATAATCGCGTGTGTGTACTTTCAACACTAGGTGCCGCATCTTGATGCACGTCTTAAAGCCAACTTCAGGCCGTAATCGTGTTGTGTAGCATGTCTGGTGCATGTCCAAAAATTCGAACCATTTCGAATTGGTTTTAATTGGACCCTGGACTCTGTCCATCGTGGCATTCATTCAATTCCATAATAACATTTACGCTTTGCACACGTTTTACAGGCATTGAAAATTCGATTTCCGATGCCTTTATAACGGGGCGAAAGTAGTTGATTTCATGTATGTGCGTACTTTGAACCCTTGGTAAGAAAGTGAGGTATCTTGTCAGTAATAAAGTAAAAAACAGCTGAGAGAAACGGCAATACGTGATCTAACTCCGTCGGTGAAGCGTGTGTGAGTCACCTTCACGATCATCCTAAAGCCAACTTCAGCCGGAGTCATATTGTATCAAATTGGTTCCGTATTTCTAGAAATACGAATCATTTTTGAATGATCTTAGTTGTTCCCGGACTCTGTCTATCATGACATTCATTTCATTTCATAACAAGATTGTTTATGCATCGCACACGCTTTACAGGCAACAAAAATTCGACTTTCGATCCCTTAATGACGGGGCGAAAGTAGTCGATTTCACACCTGTGCTTCCTCCAACACTAGGTTAGAAAGTAAGGCATCTTGTCAGTATGATATTAAAACAGCTAAAAGAAACTGGAATACGTGAAGTAATTTCGTCAGAAGCGTGTGTACCTTGATAATCGTCTCGAAGCTAACTTCAATTCATAGTCGTCTTTTTTCACATGTGTTGTGTGTGACTTGAAATTCAAACCATTCTGAATTGGCTTCAGTTGAATCCTAGACTCTGTCTATCATGGCATTCATTACATTAAATAATAAGAATGTTTGTGGATGCGGACGCTATACAGGCATCGAAAGTCGAATTTTCCACAGGGATATAATAATATATATGACATCTACCCTCGTTTAGCTTTGGCAGCTAACTTTAGACTTGTTGAAATCGTTAGCTTTCCCCCCTTGCCACGCAATATGTATTGTATGCAATATGCATTGTATGATAAAGAAGGACAAAGTGAGTGACCCATACATGTTTTCTGGTGACACTTGACGTGTCAAAAGTTAAAACGGAGAGGAAACCGAGAAAGGCGTGGCATTCAGAGTCGAAGAACAGGGCAGGGGTGCTCGAGAATGTATGAGACGATGATTAGCCCTCTTGGCTCTCGGATGACGACGAATCCGAAGGCCACCACTGACGATGAGTGTTTACTGTGGCGCTCCCTAATTGTCAACCAACCACACCCTGGACACACAGTGTCCATCATACTACTTCTTATGCTCCTTCCTTTCACCCCACTACGATAAATATTTCCTAATCTTAGAACCCACACTTACAAACACAACTTCTTCATCCTTCTGCCGAAACCTCTTCACTTTAATCCCTCGTGAATTTCAAAATATTGCAAATCTATCCTATGAAAAAAAGGGATCTGACGATGTGTGTCGACAATCTTGCAACCATTGTTATTGAAAAATTGATTTGTTTTTCATTAGCTGAGAGTTCTTTTTTATGGAAAATTGACAGTAACTTTCCGATTTGATGTACCAGTTGCTTATTGGTGTTTGATGATAGGGTTAAGATCAATACTGGTTGTAAATTCATATGCGATACATGCGAAATTTCATTCTGGCGTCCATTTTACATGTGTACATATTTTTAAACTTGTCATTTTTATATTTTATAAGATGAACCCATGAAAATCACGTGTTTCGCTGACAAAAAATCTCGAATCTACAAAAATTAATGAATATCACATTGTATACAAAAATTGTAATTGCGGTTTTTTTCTTAATTATTTAACTTTGATTTATTTTTCAATTAGAGTGAAGTCATGATTATTTCCAATTAACAAGAACAATTGTTCAAACAATTTATTATTATTGTTGATAATATTCTCTTTGCTTATTGGTAGAAAGTTGCGTTTTTCTGAAGTTTTTAACTATTTGTCTACTTTCCACTTGGAGTGACTTAATAATTATTTAAGTTGAGCAAAAATAATTATTCGTAACAAAATAATACCTGAAAATACGAAAAAAATATATCAAAAGAGAAAAAAACACAACAAAAATAAAAGAAAAAAAGGAATCAGTTAACCAGTACGTCTTCGTCGTTGATTCTTGGTCAAGCAAAAAGTGGTTACAAAAGTTTTTACAATCTTGTTTTGGAAATTATACTTTTAGAGAAAAAAATCATTCAATTTTTCTATCAGATAATCTATTTTTGAGATATTTTGCAAAAACAGAAATACACACATGCAATCAGCTTCTTGATCCCAATATGAAGAAATTGAGTAATATTGTATGCATGATTTATTTTCGAAAATCTTGTTTCTTTTCAGGAATTTATTAATATTTTGATCTACCGGTTCTCTGAATAATGATACTGTTTCATTATTACCGTTTTTGCAACATATCTCAAAAATACATTACTGATTGAAAAATTGAATGATTTTCATCTTTAAAAGAATAATTTCCAAAACAAGATTGTAGAAACCACTTTCAGCTAGACCAAGAATCAACGACGAGGACGTAGTGGTTAACTGTTCTCTTTTTTTCTTTTTTTGTATAATTATTTTTGCTCAACTTAAATAAGTTGGGTCCACTTTTCCTGGCTTTAGGACCACCGTGGGTAATAAGTTTTATTTCGACACCGCCAAAAACGTTATTTTGAACAAATAACAAAAAAAGACGGAAAAGAGGATTTACAATCTTGAGCATTTTTTTTTCAATTTCATACCAGCTTTTTTGATCTAAACTTAACTTTGTTATCAAAAATTATTAGATTTGAAAGAATATTCATAATATTTGAACAATAATAGGGTATGCTTACGTTTACTTCGGGAAATCTATTATTTTTAACGAATGCACAATGACTTGATTGTCTATATATTGTACAAAAATATTATATATCAATCATGAAGTGAAACAATTTCCAACTATAAAAAATATTTCCCTAGCTTTTCTTTTTCATTATTTAAGATAATAGATACTATAATATACTGAAAATTTGTATTGGTATAAATACAAACTAAAAATAAAATATCACAGTTATCGTTCAATCTTAAAGGATTATTTATTTCTAAGAATTTTTATTATGATTTTCTTTAGGATTTAAAAATAGCTGTGACTGAATTAGGAACACTCAGGGTTGAATGTTGAAGAATCTTAATTAATTGTGGACCAATTTAAAAAATTGTTTTGGGGACATGACAAAACATGCAGAAAAAGAAGGAAATTGTTCAGTTGGTAAAATTAAGTAAGCACACCCACGTTTTAATTAACTGAGAAAATATATATTTAAGCAAAAAAATGGGCACCGACCCTTGGCAGAAAGGGGTCTTTTGCACTAATGGGAAATGAAATAAGAAACCTAAAAAATCTTAATTTTGCAATTATTAATTTAGAAATGTTATATTCGAAATCTACATTTTTTGAAGAATAGAAGTATTCTTCAGGCTATGATGTATAGGTTAACCAAAATTAAACTGGAATAAAAATCTATAATAAATTAAAATAAGTTAAATGAATATCTTATAATTCAGGCTCTTAGAAATTCAAAACAGTGATATTTTGCTATTGTTTTTCAAACTCTATGATACTATGAACACTATTTATCATGAAGTGATTCCGAGCTCTAATTTTGTAAAGATGAAAAATTTTAAAAATTTTACTACCGAATGTTAAAAATAACCGAATCCGAACTTTATGTAGAACGGAAAAAATTTATTTACCAAGAATTTGTGTTTTACATTGAATAATTTTTTCATTAAACCTTATCAATTGTTTGTTTTCAATTTCAAACGTACAATATTGTCTATTTTGTTTCTTAAATTTTTCAAAATCATTGAATATAAAATTGAAAGTCGTGACAGTTGCACAGTTTTCACTTTCAAAGATTTGTAATTGAACAATTCCAAATTAAGTGCATCCCGAACAAATGCGGAACAATGAAGAACTGAGACAATAATTTCTTCAATTTGAGCCTTAAAAATAAGAATATCTCAGAACTGGTTATTGAAAATTGAATTTTTTAATTTGATAATGTGATCAAATTGGCAGGCTCGTAAATAGGCTTGAGATATAAAATGCAATCTTGAAAAAATTTATGTTTACATCGCTGGAACGTGGGATGCATATCAAGGGTTCAGAAATTACCTTGCTTACAAATTGGCAGAAAAAGGAAAGAGAAAAATAAATTTCTAAAGTTACGACACCAGATCAGTTTCCATTACACCGATCCTCTAGAGGAAAGCCATCCCCAGCTTTTTCATATTTCCGCACCAAGGAATACAAGGAATCAACTCGTTGGACAATGGAGAACCATTTCCTCTTTTAATTGATTTCCGCCTACCGTCCCTCCGATTTTTATTTGTACTGCTCTGGCTGGCCAACTAGACCGTAAGGGAAAACGGCCTACGATCCGGAATGGCCCATAAAAGGTAGACGATTCGTAATTAGACAAGAAGAAAAGTGAAGAAAATTGAAATTCTTTTCCACTCTATTATTTAAATCTGATTTAGCATGAACTTAAAAATAACACAGTGCCGAATATTCTACTATCTGCTTTAGTAGTAAACATTATCCTTACAGCTAATGGAACATGGCTGACAAATCAAATAAACGAAACTAAAATTTAAATAATAACTAATAATAACTGGAAATTGTGAGAGAAATTATAGGTTTCTCCTCATAATAAAAAACGCTTTTTGACTTTTTTAAATATAAGTCAACCCGAGTCGAAATATAGGCCCTACTTTGACGCTCTAAGTAGAAGTATTGTCTCTACTTTGAAGCTGCTTATTCTACTAGCTCCTACTTAGCCGCTCCTAAAGATATTTTCATTCTATTTTGCTTCTACATAGGTCTGAGCCCCTACATTGAAGAGCTTGCCTCTACGTTATTGAGTTTTATTAACATCTCCTTTAAACCTCTATGATCTTCACAGAATTTTTAAATTCTCTTTTAACGCTCTGTAACTTTTTGTATATTTTCAACTCCCCCGTAGAAACTTTTTAATCTCCAAATTTCAAAAATAATTTTTTCACCTTCTCGGTAAACACTTCTTAATCTCTGTATAACATTTTATAATAATTTTTGTGAACAAAAATGAGATACAAATTTTGATATGATAACAAGACATCCATTTCAGAGGAAACTTGGCTTAACACTAATGTTTTAACTTTTCTTTATCATAATATTTATCTTTGTTGTGAATTGTAATTTTAAAATTTGTTAAGTTGAATGGAGGGTCTCGGATGAAAGTTCTAACTTCAAAAGTCGATCTTTTCACATTTTTCTTGAAAGAAAAACGCTCAAATATTTTTTATTCAAATCCAAAAACTTGAGGGATATTCAAAATTGAAACTTTTGGTCCTTTTTTCTTAAACTTTCATAACTTTGATGATTTTCGTGATATTAAGGTCAATTTTTTTTAATTATTCGTAATAGGGCGCAGTTTCGAAAAAAAATTTTTTTTTAAAAACTGTGTCCCATTAAGAATAATAATTTAAAAATTAGACCTTATTATGATTAAAATCACTAATGTTATGGAAGTTTAAGAAAAAGAGATCAACATTTTCAATTTGGAATATTTCCTAAGTTTTTTTTATTTTTTCAATAATTATTTTGTGTTTTTTCTTTCAACATCTAAGAGAACGGATACTAGAATTTTCAGCAACACTGCTAACAATAGCTGGAATTCTTCAGATGATTTGACATGGAATTGCTCTCATATATTTTTTACTCTGTAGAGTAACTTCTTTTATTAAATAGAAATGTCGTCAATTGAATAAGGAGGTTAAATTTGTAACTGTTTATTTTACACAATAAGTATCGAATGTAACATTGAAACTTCTTTGCTCTACTGCCATATTCATATTTATCTTTGATATTATCTTCATATACATCTTCTTTTGCTACAGTCGGCAACACGTGCCGTTTGTCTGACTGGACGGTTTGTAACGACAATGGTCCCGAAAGTAGACACACGGTTAGAAATAAGGAAATACAAATTTCTCTGATTTAATTAGACCTGGAATCTAACAGCTTTAATGTAATATCAACTTTGATTTGTTGACTTCACTCGCTTTGCAATTCTTATACAGTAACTGAAATTTTAAGTTTTCACGCTCAAATATGGCGTCGTTGCCTTGACGCCTGCGCTCCCGTAACAAATACTTTGTTGTTTCCTCCCAGCCCGAACACCGCAGTATGTAAAAATGACAGTTTTAGTGGTTGTAGTCCAAGAAAATATCTTTGTTTTCGTGATAAATAATAAAATAATAATATATAAAATGGCTTCAAGAAAAGAGAAGTTTGCGCTGGCCTGGTGGATCGATGATAAAAAACAAGATGTCATTTAGTTCTCAATGATTCCGAAGCAAATTAGAGAAGTAGGCTGAGTAGCTAATTTGAAGTCAAATTATATGAGAGAAAAAAAAACAATTCAGTTGAAAGCAAAAGTGGTAGCTATTAGCGGTGAGTAGATCACTTTATTTTACATTATGTCATATAATTACATTTTTTCATAATAATGGCTCGAAATCTAACTTATTTACATTCAATTCAACCAAAAAATACTTTGTATACATACTCCTTCATAATTAGTTACTTATTTTCTTTGCAAAACCCTCAAAAGATAATTTTATTCCCATTAACTTCCATTACTTATTTCTAAAATTTACAGAATTTGTTAAAAATAATTAATGTTTTCATTTCAATAACACAATAAATAATATTGACAATATTTAAATTTTTACAACTTATTTTATTAAAATTTTTTTCAATATCCCGCCATTTATGTTTTCCTAATTCGCATTTATTTTCAAAATTGTACCCTATTATGTCATTTATTTCTCTTTATTCGATTCCAAAACTATTTACCTTTATTCTTCAGGCGACCGAATCCATCTCAAATCAGGCCGTGTTCTACCATTGGAATCGCAGAATCTCTCGAAACAAAATATGTTGTTTTTCAGAGGAAATTAGGCGATACGCATTTTTTCGATTTGTAAAAAAAAATCCGAAAAAGTTATGCGTACTTGAATTTTGTGCTTCGTTTGACGCTCGCGAAATAACTTCTGTAGGCAGGAGAATACTTTTTTTTACAATCGAATTTTCTACTTTTCCTTGAAAACAATGACAAATACAAAAAAATGTCGAGATGAAAGTTTACACGTCTAAAAAAATTCTATGGAAAATTTATCTTTTTTTCTTGTGATACCTCTCACAGTTTACTAGAAAATTTCAAAAATTACATTAAAAAAAAATGTCTCCTGGCTTCAAAAATGGTTTAGATGGCATGATGCTGATAAGATGCCTTTCTTCTATGATTAGAAACTCTTCAAAATTTTTTAAGAGAATAAAAAAGCATCTTATAAGGACCATGCGAGCTAAACCATTTTTGAGGCCGGTAGATTTTTTCCCCCTAAAAATGTGATTTTTAAAATTTTCTCGTAAACTATGGAAAATATCGCAAAAGAACAAGAGACATTTTTCATGGGACTTTTTCAGACGTGTAAACTTTCATCGCAACATTTTTTCGTATCTGTCATTTTTTTCAAGAAAAAGTAGAAAATTGGATTCTGAAAAAAAAAAGAATTCTCCTATAACTAGAGAAGTTGTTCAACAAGCATCAAACTTACGAGATATTATTATTACCAAAGCACAAGTAAAACAAAAAATTGGCAAATATTCAAAGGTGGGTTTTTTGAGGAAAACTGCTGCTTGAATATGAAAGAAAATAATAAATACCTTTTTTAAGTCATAGTGATAAAGGTTATGGCCAAAAATCAACATAATGTTGATTTAAGATTTTATAAAAGATCACTATATATATATATATAATATATATATAATTAAATAGGGAGATGGCACCAATTCTTCGATGTTGAAATTCTCTCAACTTTAACTATTCTCTTATCCAGATTTCATTTTTATTCTACAATTTTTATTAAGAATACAAAACAGTAACATTTTAACTTAACGGGGCCTTCACCTTACTTGAGTTTGTTACTTAGTACTATTTTAGTAATAATTATTTTTTTGAGATTATTATAAATTTATTATTTTAAAAAAATATGAAAATGTATAAACAAGCAGGATAATCAAACTTATGCTGTTCTATAATATGTGTACTTCAATATTTATATCATAATATGGTTTACTTCATTATAGAACTTCGTTCGTTTTTAAAACACACTGTTACTGGTTTATAATAGTTTAATATTTTGTGATATCAATAATAACTTCGTTCTATTTTGAAAGATTCTAATAAAAAAATTGTAAGGAAAAAAGGATTTATAACTCATCAGCGAAAGTAATATAAAAGTGCACGAAAAATATATTAATTGACGAAAGATTAACAGAAGTTAAGTGAAACGAGGACACTGTGACATTGTGTACATTAAATAAAAGATACACTTTATTTTCAATTCTTAATAAGAAATTGTTATTGAATGATTATGCAAAATAACTTAAAATATTGCGCAAATGTCGCTAGGTTTTCGTCTTACTCTACTTTTGTTAATCTTTCGTCAAATAATTTTATTTTGTGCGGGAAGGTAGAATGTGGAGCATTGAAGTAGAGGCAAAAACTGTGCCCCTACTTTGACGCACCAAGTGGAAGATTTGGAAATTTGTGCCCATTAGAGCGCCAAAGTAGGGGCAAAAATCGCATTGGAATAGCCTCTACTTTGAAACCTTAGCCCCTACATATGACAGCGTGAAGAGCGTCAAAGTAGGGTCTATATTTCGACTCGGGAATCCTCCCATGTTCTGAAAATTAAAAAAAAAAACTGTTTGTAAATAATTTTCAAAAATTTTGTTCCTGAATTAAAATTCTGAGATAACATTTGAAAAACTTATTTTCAATGCTCATAATCAATTATTATCAATTTTTTTATTCATTCGTTTAATTATACTTGGCTTAGTTCATGCATACTTACAAAAATAATCCTTATAAAAGATTTAATTTTTCAAATAAAATATTTTTTAATAAGAGTTGGAAATTTTGATTTTTCATGTCCTCTGAAATATAGTTTTTTTAATTATCAGAGATCAGTCTGAACTACGTAATCAAAAAGTAAGTAAAACAAATTTGGACATGTGAGTGATATCAGTTGAGTTTCAAGGGATGGATTTAGCAATTATCTTAACGTACATTAGTATTAGTAAAACGCAATTTCGAATGATTTTAAATTCAATGAAAGGAATCAATTGATTAAAATAAAACAATGGAAAGATTTATCAAAGAAAAAAAAATAGTTCAGATATTGACGAAATTTTCTGCAAAAGGATGTGCAATTCATTTATTTAGACTATCACTATTAATAAATAACATTTTTGAATCATGTTTGCCAAACAAGATAGCTAGTCGCTGATAACACTTATGAATGAACTAACAGATCCACGAGATACCTTTCAGTTTTTGGGTCAAATATTTTTCTATACAATTCAATCATTTATTAACAAAAAAATTCTATATTATTATTATATTATATTATATTATATTATTATTCTATATTATAACATTATTTTTAGCAACCACGAGGAAAAATAAAACTTTTTTGCATTTCGCTGTATTTCTTAGAATAAACCGTTCGCATTTGACAACATTACAAACAAATGAATTTTCGAAAAAAACTGTTATATTTGCACAATTTGACGACAGAATATATTACTTGGAAAAATTTGAAAAATGTATTTTATCTGTGCCGAAGTTAAATCACTTGAAACAGATATTTTTCGGTCAAATGAAAACTTTTCATATGAGTTGTTGTTAAAAAATATCGATTTTTAAGAGGAAATCACAGTCACAATTTATCCTTGAACTGTAAAAAAACCTATTTCTAATATTATTAACATTGTTTATTGTTCATAAACTCTCTCGTATTATTTTTATAACAACTGTCCATAAATAAAAACCCTTCATGAACAGAATTGATTTTTTTAAATATTTTAATTATCTTTGACACAAACGAAAACTTTGATTTTCGTGAGACTTTCTCGCACGACAAGCTGTTATTTATTGAAAGCCTTATAAACAATATATTTTTCATATATTCATGGCATATATTTCATATATTCATATATTTTTCATGGCTTCTCTACAAGCCACAATTTTCAAGTTATTCGCGTTAACCTTTCTTCATAACGTTAATTTTACCATAAAGAGTATCATTATCTCTGTTAGCATTTTCAATACCTGCTCCTTATTGTTTACGAATATTGGATTTAGCAAGAACCCTCAATTAGGAAAATTTTTTTTTTCTACTTTTTTACATTAATTTTTGGCACGAAATAACACTTTTCACTCAAAGCACCTGTTTTTTTATAATTTTTTTTCGAAATGTATGACACTATGAATACTATTTTTGATCTACAAAGTAACTCCGAGCCCTAAACTTATAAAGATTAAAAATTAAAAAGTTTCTATTATGGAGCGTTAAAAATCAAACGAATCCGAACTTCATGTGGAACTTAAAAAAATGTCAATCACCAAGAATTATTGTATTAAATTTTTTACTTGATCATTTTAAATTCTTTTGTTTTAATTTCGAACGCACAATATTTCTTGATCTTTTAATTCTTCGAAATCACGGAATATCAAATTGAAATACTTGATAATTCTACAATTTTCAATCTCAACGATTTGTAATTAAATAATTCTGAATCAAGAATGAATGCAAACCAATAAAAAATTGAGACGTTAAAAAAGTTTTATATTTACGACACTCTTTACAAAATATAGAGCATTTTTTTTAATTTTCACATAAAAGGATGAAAACAGTTTTTTTATTAGATTTTTGGCAGAATATACCTCATTCTATTTTTTATCTTTTTCACAATCATATTTCTTGTTTTTTATCTCTTATTTTAAAATAAAAATTTAATGGACACTCATCTGGTTTGCGAGTTATGAATATTTAAAGAGCAGCAGTCCAAGAATACGATTCTTAGAAAAAGAAGTTTAACGTATAACGTATTCCGTCAACAATGAAATACAAACATTGTTTTCATTTTTTTATTTAAAATAACCGATGCCGATGAGAAAGGTTTACATAACATAGCATTGTTTCAAAATTGCAAATCTTCTTTGGAATATACACCAATATTTTAGATAAAAAGCGTTACCATTGCCTAAAATCGTTCCAAAATTTGATATCTTCTTCCAATTAGATGATTTTCTATTAAAAGTACCGATCTGTGGTATGAAAAATCAAAAAAACTAAAAACTGTACAAAAGTAGTGAATTTATTGACTCAATGATGGTCTGAAAAGTCTCAAGATTTTTTTAATTATAAATACTAACTTGGGTCGAAAAACACTAACATAACGTAACAAAAACTGGATTGTAAATCTTCTTCAAAATTAATGATTTCTGTTCAAAGTATCCGATTTCCGGTTAAGACGCTAACAAAACTTTAAATTGCTTCAAAATTGTAAATTTTCTTTGAATTCTATATCGAAATTTCCACTGAAAACATAGTTTAACATATCGATGAGATTGCTGTCAGTTTTAATATTTCTGACCTGGAAAGCGTCTAAGGCAAGTAGCATATCGTTGGAATCGCCAAAAATCGTAGGTTTGGAATATAATATTTTCAAATTACTAATTAAAACATTAAAAACATTTCATTATTCTTATCTTATTGCTTGTTGGTACGGAAAAAACATCACGTGCGTCCTAAACTACGACCCAAGACAGATTTATGTGTAAACACTTTCGGTAAACGTTAACTGAAATTGAAATCTTGCAGAAAGTAAATAATAACTCACGCGCACGTAGGAGTATAAAAATTTATTTTCTCTTATATGTAATGTGCAAAAATTTCTGGATATCTATTTTCCAATAGGTTGAACAAGCACCCTAGTTTTAATAATAACAAGCTGTAGATTTTCTCTCAATTATTGCATAAAAGGTGATAAAAGTACCCGTTTTATGGGCATAAATGGAAGCCGGTATGTGTTAATTTTATTAGGAGTTGTTTGAAAAAATGTAAAGTGTTAATGTTTCCGGAAAATATCAATAAATTCGGAAATAACCAATTTTTTATTATTTTTGGGCTAATTTTGAAGATAATTTTCTGCAGGTCTGTTAGAATACTGTTCTATGAATTTGTTTTAATTCAGTTATGAAAACCTGACTTCATATTGATATTGACAAGTTCTTTAAATTAAGCTTAGGTTTCGATCGCATCGAAGGAAAAATTCTAGAAATATCGTATCAAGTCACTAAAATAATTCAGAAAATTATCTTTAAAACTAGTGCAAAAAGATTAAAAAATATTAATTGCTTTTTAATTTATTAACATTTTCCGGAAACATTAAAATTGGTATTTTTTAAATAACATCTGATAAAATTAACATATTGCTTTCAATTTGAGACCATTAGGCGTATAATTTTATCAGTTTCCGTGTAGTAATTGAAAGTATATTAAGAGTTGAATATTTTTTAAACTGTAGAGGGCTTTTATAAAGTATTGAAAAAGAAAAAAAATATAATTCTTAAACAAATAATAATTGTTTGAATAATTAAAAATTATTCACAACATACTTGGAAACTCGTTCATTAACAATTGAAAATAATACTTGTTAACAAAATCCAAAGAATAACGTTTTTAGTTTGAAAGGGGGGTGGGGAGTCAAAATTAAAACTTACTGGTTAGAAATTATTCTTCAAACATGCGCTAAGTAGGTTTTAATACTTTAATTCACCAAAAGTTTATAACAATAAGTAGCTTTTTTCCATTTTTTTGAAAATTAAGCTTTTCCCATTTGAAACCCCATGTTAATTTCAAAGGCTCGAAGGCAAGGGTTAACTTTAACAAAAAAAGAAAACAATATTATTGAGTTCATAAAATGTAAATATAAATTAAGAATTTGTTTTCAAAATTGAACTTCGTTCGTCTCTTAACAATAGAACAGTAATAAGATTGATTTTATAAGACGATTATGAATCAGTTCATAATTAAATAATTTATAGATTTTCACGTTAAAAATTGGACTATTTTAATTCGAAAGCCTTAGTAATTAATGAAATGTTTGCATCCGATTGAAACTTCAAAATCTTTCTCCGATTTGCAAAAACATTTTGATTAATATATTTATAATTGAATGCTTTTATTGAATTTCAAATCCTATTCAAATATTCAATATTTAACAATATTTTACTGTTTCTTTAAAATAAGAAATTATAAATCAAACATTCAAAAATAAACTAAATGAAATGGAATTATTTAAAATAAAATAAACCTCGAATCGTTTAAATTTCAGGGTGCTGAATCTAAACTTCAAAATTTGCATTGTTTAATTTTTTTTTAATTTTTAAGTTACATTTTTCAATTTAGATTTTGCAAGAAACAACACGATTTTTGTGCACCGGTGGTAGCAGAAAGTGTGAAGTTTCCTCGCGATTTCAATGTGATAAAAAATTGAGAAATTTTTTTTTTGAAAATTGTTATATTTTTCGACATAAAATAGTTTGTGAATGATATAATTTAGAACACTTACAAATTTCTCTGGAAGAACTCTGGACATGCTTTGAGGTTAGCTATGACTGTTATAATAAATTTAAAATAAGAAAGTAAAAATGAAATACTCAAAAATAAACGAATTAAAATTTAATTATCTAAAGTAAAATAAGCCTCGAATCATTAAAATTTCAGAGTGCTGAATGCAAACTTAAAAATTTGCATTATTTCATTTTTTTATTTTTTTATTTGTAAGTGACATTTTTGAATTTGAATGTTTCAATAACAATGTCAAATCCTTTAATTGTAGTGTTTCAACCTGAAATTGTTTGAAAATTATATAATTTTTAACATTCAAAAAATTCATTGATTGATTCTTCAAACTATTCCATTTCCTAAAACACATTCTAAGTACTAAAAATTTATAAGAAAAATATTGAAAATTGTTTCTTTTTTTTTCAAATTAGACACAGCATATTTTCCTTCTGTTTGTATATAATGTACAATTGTTTAAAGAATTATTATTCGTTTTAGAGAGGGAGAGAGAAAGAGAGAGAGAGAGAGAAGCAAGCCTCCTTTCTGTGACATGAGACACAGCGCGTGTGTCAGAGGCCTGCGTTACACTTCCTAGTAGTGATTTAATTTGAATCAGGCGCGACTCCCCATATCGAGGTCTAAGATGTTCACACATCAAAAACCCTGCTGACAAGGGTCGGTAACAGCCTCTTGCGATCCATCAGCCACATGAGAGGAAGTTGTTTAGGCGGGGTAGAGAAAGCCACAGTAAAAAAAAATGTTCAAAATGATATCGAAATCAATATCATTTTGATATGCAACAAAAATGATACCGAAATCAAGAGCATTTTGATCGACCAGAATGAACGATCGACTTTTGAGATCATAATGACCTGATGCGGGATCATGTATCAAGTCAAACCAAGATGGCTGACGTTCTTAGAGTACTTGAACTCATATGCACGCTTTTTATGGTTTCTGATCTCGCAGTGTACTTGAAAAGTTGAAAAAAATTAACGGAATCTGATATGTGAAAATGTCACCTGTTAAGTGTAGTTGTCACTTGCGTGCGGTAAGATAAAATTTTGAGGTTATGTTGTTATGACATCAGCGCCAAAAATAGGCGGCCATTTTGTTTAGTCTGACAAATGATCCAAAAAAGATGATCAAGGTGATCCGAATGGACAAATCATTATGATCTAGAGAGTCAAATGATCGTTGGAGCAAAATTCTCTGCAACAAAATTGATCATTTTTTTTACTGTGAGCAGGTAGCCGCTGATCAAATGGGCATCACTTGTAAATAAGCTTAAGCTGTAAAATGCAATCTGGAAAAAAAACGATATTTGTATCGCCGGAACATGATATAATCATGAATTTCTACAAGGGTTCAGAAAGTACCAATCTTAGAAATCGACAGAAAAAAAGAAAAGAAAATTTGTTCACCATACATTAAATCGATCCTCTAGAGGAAAGTCATCCTCAGTTTTTTATACTTCTGCACCGATCAGTAAAAGAAATCAACTGGTTGGACAATGGAGAGCCATTTCCTCTTTTAATTAATTTCCGCCTGTCGTCTCTTCGATTTTTATTCGTTCTACTCTGGCTGGCTATCTAGAACGTAAGGGATAACAGCCTACAATCTGGAATGGTCCATGAAAAGTGGACCATACGTCCTTGGGCAGGAAGAAAAGTGAAGAAAGTACAATCGAAATTCTTGTCCTCTCTATTCTCTAAACCTGAATTAGAAAGAATATACGAATGAAACAGTGCCAAATAGTTCACTATCTGCTTTTATGGTAAACATTTTCCTTGCAGTTGGCACATGGCTCATTCGCATTTTTCTTCATGGAAATTTTCTTTAAATAAAATGTTTTCTTTTCTAAGGATTCTTTATAGAAAGAGGAATAGGTTGGTCTATTAGAGGTTTTTTTCAACACTCTCTAGAATGCTTTTCGATTTTTTCAAAATATAGGTCAATCAGTGACGTTTGAACTCGATCGGATGATTCTATTGTTAGACTTGAAGATATTCCTGATGAGAATTTATTGGTATCATTGAAATTATTTTCATATCTATTTAGAGAGAAAGAAAAATTAGGAAGAACTGTAAGAACATTCAATTGTTTTGTAGAAAATTCGTCTTTTTGGATTGAAAATTTAACTAATTTGATCGAATATTATATTTATTTGCTTAAAAATTCAACCATATCGCTGGAAATAGTTTCTTTTATTGAAAATTATTTCTTTTTCAATTGAAAATGTAGGTATTCCAGTTGAAGATTCTTCATTGTAATTGAAAATTCATTCCTTGATTACAAATTTGACAATTTTGTTGAATATTCTATTTTTTGGAAAAAATTTTTTTTTTTTTTAATTGAAATTGTAAGCATTTCATTTTCGGTTGGAAATTTATCTTTTTTAGTTAAAAATTCAACTGTTATTTGGATAAAAACTTATCTTCTCAAGTTGAAAATTCAACTACTTGGTTGGAAGTTGAACTACTTTGTTGGAAGTTGAACTACTTTGTTAAAAATTATTTTTCTGGTTGAAGATTCTTGATTTCAGTTGAAAATAATTTGGTTGGAAATTTAACTATTTTTTTGACAATTCGGGTTTACTGGTTGAAAATTAACATTTTTAACTGAAAATTTAACTTATCAATTTTTTATTGTGAATTTATCTTTTTCAGTTGAAAATTCAAAAAGTGGGTTGAAAATTCATCAATTTCGTGAAAAATTTGTCGTTTTTGGTAGAAAATTAATCTTCATGGTTGAAAATTCAACTACTTGGTTAATATTCGAACTACTTTTTAAAAATTCATTGTTTAGTTTTTTGGTTTTAGTTAATAATTCCTCTCTTTGGTTGAAAATCTAATCATTTTGTTAATAATTCGTTGCTTTTTGGTTGAAAATTTATGTTATAAATTCAAAAATTCAACTTCTTGGTTGAAAATTCCTGTATTATTTTTAAATTCGTCTTTTTTGGTAGAAAATTAATCTTCTCGGTTGAAAACTTATATTTTTGTTCAAAAATTCAATTATTTGGTTAAAAATTAATCTACTTTGTAGAAAACTAATCTTCTCGGTTCAAATTGTATTTTTTTGTGGAAAATTAATTTCTTTGGTAAAAATATATTCTACTTTAAGAGTAAAAGAAAGAATCTCTTTTTCTGATAAACGCTTGTTTTAGCAAGGTGTTATATACAATACGAATCAATTTTTAATAGGAATCTGTTTTGATAAACGCTTTATTTACAGATTTTTTTTAAAGATTCCTATTAAAAAGTAATTTACTGTACAAAGAACTGGGTAACAATATCAATTTTTTATTAAAAATCGATCGAAATGATAATTTTTTGGGCTAATTTTCTTTTCGTTACAAAAATTAAGTAAATGTTGATAATTTTTTTATTACATCGAAAATCATGGAAAATGATCCGCTGGCAATATTAGGCTGAAAAAAACCATCCTCCATAAAAATCTCTAGCTTTCAAAAAAACCATAATTTTCAATTGCCTATAGACGTCAAAAACTGAAAAAAATCATTTCAAAAATGTGTTTCTCATAACATCATTTGACTCATATTTGAAAAAAAAATCGAAAATCGTTCTAACTATCAATTATTGGACCACCCTACAGAGTTACAATCCTAATGTGAATTCATCATTTTCTAATAATCATTTTTAGTGGAAATGCTTAATATAGTCAACAATATGACACGTCAGTAAAATCTTCAGATTTCCTCAAAATGAACTTAATTTCACAAACTTGCATTTCTAAAAAAAAAATAATATTCTCATCAACAAGATAATTTCTTATAGAATGAATCGAGCCTATTCCTAATAAAATACAACTATTGTTTCAGAGGCACAGCATTCATGGAATGATGGATGAAGAAAACGTGATAAGGCCTCACCAAGAAATACTCAGTCTCACATTGGAGGAAAAGAAATTTCTTTTAGCTGTAGAACGTGGAGATGTGGCTTCAGTCAGAAGGTAATAAAGTGAAATTTCATATTATCAGAAGATATAAATCAAAATCAATATGAATATATTAATTAAGATCTTTATAACTTGCAGCATTTTTTTCAAAGCGACAAAATTTCTACAAAAAAGTAGAATAAACCAAAACCATTCTTACAGGAATCTACAAATAAATGCGATAGATCACCACCAAAATTACAGGATTGTAACAACTTTTTTCTATCAGTCGGTCAAACTTTGTACTTTTTGTGTACCTTCTTGTGTACAGCTGTACTGTATTGTAATTTTAATTTGCTACAAGAATTCAACACAAGTACAACTACAAGTATTTATAGTCTCAGCTTGACTGCCGACGCGAAAGGTTGTGCCAACAACGAGCGGCTACAGTTTCAAGCGTTCCGAGAGTTTTGGTGTTGTGCAGAATTTCATACGGTGCCAGTTTTCCAGGATTACATGATTGCATACTAAAAACTATTGGGAGAGAGCAGCTGCGCTTCCTTCCGCCACTCAAATGCAAACGTACCACCAAACCAAAATACTCCCCCACCAAGCCCACAACCAAACATGCCTTCAAATCGTACGTGACAGCCACATCTGACATTTTCCCCAAAAAAGACCAAGGAGTTTTAATTAACGCAGTAAACGGGATTTAACTGAAGGATTACATCACAGCTTATCGAAAAATTCTAGACAAGTCTGATATTGAATTTTCATCCAGGATTTCTAACAGCAGAATTTGTTTTTATCCGGCAAGGAGATAGTCAAGGGCCTAACCGACAAAAACAATACTGTTATGATCGGGCAGCAGCAACTTGATATTCGGACCCTTATCAATCCACTCAAAAGAATAATCCTGTCAAATATATCACCTGTCATTCCTCACGAAATCTCAAAAAACGAATTTCAAAGAGAAGGAATAAAAATCGCTTCCCGAATAAGTTTCCTGCTAGAAGGTATCAGTGAGAAAGGTTTTCCGCACGTGCTTAGTTTCCGTCAACAAATTTTCATCAATCCCGAAGAGATAGACAAATTACCTGACTCAATGTTAGTCTTCTTTAAAGATATATCGTATCAAATATTTCTCGCTTCGGAAAACACGACCTGTTTCGTTTGTAAACAAGAAGGTCACCTTGCTGAAAATTGTGATTCGCACTTTTTGAGACTAGATGATATGGAATTAAATAATTCCAATCCAAACACCGACGAAATCTAAAGTGAAACGACACTTGAATTAAAATCATCCCAGTTTCCTACAGTAAACACCCTTAAACCAAACCAAAAGCACCTATTGTCATCGTCTGGCAAATCAAAATTAAACGACGACTCTAAAAACCTAAATCATCCTTCCCTTGAAGAAATGCTCTTACCCACTAAAGAAAACCTAAACAACAATCCTTCTGAGTATTAGTTGAACTATAATCAACTTAAATTATTAATAGAAAATTGTCAAGGAACCCGAAATATCTTCTCTATAGTTGAAGACTATACCGATAACACCGAAGGCTTGAGTACCACACTTGAAAACCTTTATCCTCTTTTGGATGAACGGATAATGAAAATTAGGTTCACCAGAATAATAGAAAGACTCAAGAAAATTCATAATTTATCTATCCAAATGCATCCCAAACGAATACCCAAGAAGATGACTTGAGTATATCAATTCGGATGAAAACCTAGATGAAAACTAGTCTATGAATATTTTACAATGGAATGTGAATGGGTTTCGCATCCAGTACAAAGGACTTAAAATAATAATCAAGGAACACATTCCCACAATCATCACTTCGCAAGAAACGAACTTTAAAGATAACAACTGTGGGAATATTAAAGGCTGTACAAAACTAATTAAAAACAGAATCAATGCTGGGCTTGCAAGTTGAGGTGTAGCTACGGACATTCGAAACGATATAAAAGCAACGGAAGCTCAGATACAAACTAACATAAAAGCGGCAGACACTCAAATGACAATTCCGATGTCACTCTGCATTTGTAACACTTACTTACCCAATAGCTACGATTTCGAACGAAACGAAATCGTAAACTTCATTTAGCAGTTACCTACTCTCTGTTTACTACTACGGTCCTTTAGTGCACGTAATACTATGTGGGGAAATCAATCAACCTGTTCCAGAGGAAGGAAGATAAACAAAATTTTTGATAACTCTGATCTGTATATTCTAAATAATGCATCCCCTGCTCATTACAGCATTGCTCATAGTTCATTCAGTGAAATAGACCTCACTGCATGTAGCCTTTAAATTGCTCATAAACGCGTATAGGAATCACTGCCCGAATTACATTACAGTGACCACTATCCTATTAAAATCTTAATCCCAGACATAGTTCTAAAACCAGCACACCTCTCTGAATAGAATCTGAAGAGAGCTGATTGGGAACACTTTCCAAAAATGGTTGATAAAAAATTAATCGATTCATAAACAACCGCCAATCTCCTCAATATTCGACAGACGAGTTAATTTACGAGTTTACCTCCTTGGTCAATAAAGCATAGAAATCCCAATCAGAAAAAAATAAATAAATCGAGAAAATCTCACCCGCTATGGTGAAATGAAGCATGCCAAAAAAGCAAGAGAAGAGAAGAACCATGCATTCAGCAGGCTCCAAAAACCGAAAACCCTAGAAAACAAAATCCAATTGAAAAAAATAAGAGCAACGGCTCGTCGTACTTATTCGGGGAACAGTCAAGAATCATGAATGGAGTATTTATCCTTCCTGAATAACCAAGCCACAAAAACTGCCATCTGGAACAAAGCTACAAAAAACTTGTGTTCAAAAACATCTTCAAGATTGACTGGCCTGAGAATTCCTGACAGAGAAATTGCCACAGAATGTATAGACATGGCAAACGTCTTAGGAAAATGTTTTGCAAAAAACTCAAGCAAAGAAAATTATGACCCAAATGTCAAGAGATTCAAGAACTCTGAAGAATCAAAATCTACTCAAAGAAAATCAGCCAAAAATGAAAACAACAATAATCCACACATCAATAAAGATCTCACTATTGAAGAATTGATATCCGCAATAAAAGAATCTAAAGGTAGAAGTCCAGGACCTGATCGAATTCCTGACGCCTTCTTTCAAAACCTGCCTCCAGCTGGCTTAGAGTACCTTCTATCAATTTTCAATTCCAAGTGAAAGAATCAAACATTTCCAGATCTGTGGAAGAAAGCTACAGTCGTCCCGATCCCAAAAGCTGGAAAAGATCCTCCTCATGCAGCCCACTACCGTCCGATTTCTCTAAATTGGACAACGTGCAAACTATTCGAAAAAATAGCAAACAGTCGTCTACGATGGGCTCTCGGAGATGAAACGCTTTTTGTCTCCCAACAAAGTGGATTGAGGCAAAAAAGATCTACTTTAAATCCACTTATTAACCTCCAAATGAATATAAGTGAAGCCTTCAAAAATGAATAACACCTCAGAGCCGTCTGCCTGGACATTGAAAAAGCATATGGAATGGCATGGCGCCATTGAATTCTGCAAATCCTAGGAAATTGAGGTATCAATGTAAATTTATCAACTTTCATTAAAAATTCTATTAGTCGAAGATATATCCAAGTACGAAGCAATGGAGCATGATCCAAAGAATTCATTCTAGAAAACGAAGTCTCAATCAACGACGTGACGCAAGGAATAGAAAACCCAGTAATTTCATTAATATTCGCCGAAGGCTTGACAATCTATTGCAAAAGGAAGAATTCGGAATCAACAATATCAACCCTCCAGAAGACCCTGAATAAATTATAGAATTGGTCCCTTGAAAATGAATATAAATTTTTGCAATCTAAGATGGAATATATAACATTTACACGCAAAATAATACCCGAATTAATACCAAGATTAGAGCTCGATCATCAAGTCATGAAAAACGACCCTAAATTCAAAGAAACCCGAAACAATACCAATATTACAACTCGATCATCAATTCATAAAAAAAGTGAACCAAGTGAAACTACTAGGTTTGGTTCTTGATCTTTTTCACTTTGAGACCACATATTCTTGAACAAAAATGTGAATGTAAAAAACGAATCTCTATCCTGAAAGTTCTCTCTCACAGAAATTGGGGCGCGTACGAGAACGTACTACGCAGCTTTCAAGCTATTTAAAAATGAAATTCATACGACAGGAGAATCCAAGTTATCCAAAGAACTTACAATGCTTGCCTACAATCTAAGGAGAAAATTAGAGCAATCTGGATCCCTTCTCACAAAAACATCAAAGGAAAGGAACAAGTAGACTTTCTAGCTGAATCACACCAAGATCACTTACAAGCATCTCATTGAGAAGACGGAACCCCCTAAGTGTGATCAGTGCTACGTTCCAATAAGTGTCAAACACGATATCATTGAGTGTACTTAGTTCAGCGATATCGAAATTAGATTAAAATTACCCAACTCACTGCATGAAATTCTTGGACAACCTACGCAAATCGAAAAAACAATGAAGTATCCTAAAGAAACAAACTTGTTGCTTCTAATATAGTTAACTAAACAGTTATTGAATCTAAAAGCGAAACATCATATCTTACAATGTCCTCATTTCTCTTCTTCCGATAATGTAATGAGCAATTTTATTTTATTTTTGTCTCAAGCAAACAAATGTATCTCCGTACCTTTCGTCACTAATGACCTTGATGTAGATGCGACGGTGAATGAACCTAAAAAAAAGTATTCAAAACTACACGAATCTACTGGAATTTACAGGTTTTGCAGCCAGAAAGTTGTTCTTCTTCGACATAGGATAACAAATATTTGGAATATTGCGATAAGATAATTTTTAATTAAGATGCATACATGAGAGCTATTACAAAGAAAGCTTCTATGTTCAAACTTTACACGAATGGTATAATATTGAAAGGCAATAATGAACAATAGTTATTAAACAAAAGATCCTGACGTTTGAAGTTTTTTCCTTCAAAGATACAGCAATCGATTAGACATCATGTAACTTAAAATTATGTCATTGCAATGTTCTCAATGTTTTTCATCCTAGGTCGAAAAAAAAAACTTTTTGAATGAAAATAAAAATTGAGCAATTGATAAATGATTGAGCACTGTCAGTTAAATTGGAAGATTCGAACTCTTGAAGATACAAATTTCTTCATTCAAAGTTATAAAATCTTAATTGCATATTAAAACACTCAAAGTGGAATTCTTTTGAATCTAAAACTTTCAAAATTAAAGCTTTAAACTTTTTTAATTCAAGCGCTCAGTAATTAAAACGTATAGAATTGATGATTTTATCACTTTCCAATGGAAAATTTTGTCAATAAATAACGATAAACTGCAAAATTATAATTTTTTTAATTTGATACATTGTTTAGGGGTGTCATTTCTTTTCACTGGTGCCGCCCATTATGACTGTTACATATTAGTATTAGTATTTAAATCTTTCTGAATATTCTCTGTTTCAAACAAATAATTAACAAATTTTTAGGAATCTAATGAATCTTCATTATTATCATGGATCTAGATTTTTTTCTACAATTTTTTGAAAATCCTGCGAAATTGAAAAAGATGCCTAAAAATCTTCAATATTCTTTTTTGAAAATTTGGAAAACCTTTTCAAATATTCTCTTGAAATTAACTTTTTGACAAACAAATCGTTTCCTAGTTTTTCTAGGAATTTTAATAACAAAATTTTATTCTTTCGGAGGCTTTCAAAATTCCTAAAAGGCTTCTAAATTTCTTGCTCAAAGTCTTCAAAAATCTACATTTTGTTTCAATTGTTTCGAAATCTTTTAAAGTTTTAAATTATTCTGACATCTTTTCAGAACTCCTAGATATATCTCAAAGTTCATTGAAATATTTCCAAATTAATAAGTCTTCAATTGTTATTTAATAATCAAATTTAAACAGAAAAATCCTCTCAAATATTCCCTAAACATTATTAATTTAAAGTAAAAAAACATTTAAAATTTTGAGATTTCTTCTTTATACTTTAAAGATCCCTAAAAAGCTTCAAAATTCAATTTCATAATCTTCAAAAATTTTTTATATTTAATCAATTTGATATTATTTTAAAGATAACCACTCTCGATTTGATACAAAACTGAAGTTGGGTGTGTTCCTGAAAATTATAATCATTATAATTTAATAAAATCCATCTCATTTATTATGAATGCAACGGTGATAACTGAAATTGCTGCTTGATGTGTGATTTCTTGTAATATTAAAAGTGCTTGGCAAAAGTGTAATATTTTTTGAAAATTGTAAATGATTCAAACGATTAGAATTGGGTTGTTAATCATTGAAAAAAAATTTCTTGTAGAAGCTTACATCTTACCTGTCTTACGAAAATTGGCAGTAAAGTGTAGGTTGAAACATTGATACGGATTCTAAAAGTATTGCTTGTAAAAATTTATATTTCAATTCTTTCAGTTTTCACATTCCTACAAGAAACTACCATTATTTAAAAAAAAAATTAGGTACAGTTTCCTAATATTCCAACTTTGGTAAAATCTTGCATATTTTTCCAAAGATATGTAATTTCCTACGAAAATTGATGCGAAATTAGAAGTGTTTTTATGACTTCAAACAACCAAATTAAAAAATGTTAAATTCTGTAGTTTTCTGTAATTCCTTGTAGATTTTCACAACAAAGTAAAAAAATATTAATAAAAAATTATACAAGATTTTTAATTGTAGAAACTTATGCTTTATTGTTATATTTTTTACAAGAAAACACAAGATATATGATCTATTCGTATTTATTTCCATTTTTTTGTTAAATTTCGTACACTTTTCTTACAAAAAAGTATGTATGCTAACAAAACATTACAGTTGTACTTTCTTGTGAACATTTTTTTCACCGGGGTGTAATTTTAAACTAGGCTATTTTCTCAAAAATTGATCTTTTTCTTTCCTAAAAATGTTATGATCGAACAAACCATATCTTGGGGAACATTGACAAAGTGAGCTCTTGATCAAAATTTATTAGGTACTCACTTTGGTCCATTATACTGCCTAGCGGATAGACTCCAAACCAAGCATTATGGTCATAGTTTTCGCAAAGTGAAATTTACGGTTACAAACCTTTTAGGCAAATATGTACTTCCGCTAATGGAAAATTGCATGTTTTAAGATTTTCGATTATCATAGGCATTAAGAAACGTACAAAAATGGTTTATTCAGCGATAAATAATGCGCTTCCAATCATTAGAAGCTTTCCAAATTTGAGTGCATCGCAATTTTCAGGATTTTGGCACTTTCAAATGTAATTTTGCTTCCAAATTTTATGGACTTTGAATTTTCGAAAGGAAGGGTATTGCAAAATTTAATGATATTAATATTAAAAATCCTTTATGTTTGTATATCCTTTGAATGTAAACCGTACATTATCCGGTTGGGAAATAGCCACGATTTTTGCTTGAAAACCGGAAATTTATTAGATTTATTCTTGCCTTTGCAATAAATATCGTCCCCGTCTTAAGAAGAATTTGTTTGGGAAAGTAGGTAATTTATTATTAAAAAATGCAATTTCTGTAAACTATGCAACGACCCAATTTAGGGCCAACTTAGGACCCAATTGATGAAATTTGTTCATCGAAAGTAGGACTACGTCATTGATCGTTTTTCGATATAATAGGTAATTTTTGTTATAATCATGAAAAATAACATGAAAAATAAAAAAATTGAATTTTCAGTGAAACGACGCAAGGTACGAAAAACATTCACAGACAAAAGTTGTTCACTTAAAAAATATTTCTAAGTTTGTTCTGATTAATTTTTTCATGAAAGGCGCAGTTTTTGTTTCATACACAAAAACAAAATTAAAAATAAAAAATAATTTTTTTTTACAAACCACACAAGCTACGAAAAGAGATGAATCGACAAGAATTGTGCACCCAAAAGAGATCTACACATTTTTTATTTATTACTTTTCGATAGGATGGACAATGACAGCTTTTTTTTCAAAACAATTAAAATTTTTATATTTCCCATAAGAAAAAAAAATTTTTGCAACTTTTATTCACAATCGTCAATATTAGGCAAATCGAGTTGAAACTTAACATTTCTCTTTACAATTAGCCATGAACACACAAATTAATAAATATTTGTCAAGTATCACCGCCATAAGTCTGTTTCATGGAGCCCCGAAAACCCCATTAGTGAAAAAATAGGTTTCGCGAGTTTTTTACGATAATTATGATTCTTCGCGGTTTTTAATGCAAATTATTTCTCATAAAAAGCATACCACTTCATACTGATAATCATACGTTTGCATACATTTGTTATACAATTTATCATTGTTTTTAGCAATATATATTTTCAACTTTTCAGCGAAAGAGTGGCAAAAGTCAATTACCCTTGATAGAAATAATTGTTTAAACAAATGAGTATTGTTAATAGCTATCTTCTTTTATATTAATACCAGATTGTTCAGGTTGTTTACTGAAAATTTTTACTTTTTGTCCACTTTTCAATTAAAGTGAAGTTGAGTTATTTTTGTTGACATAATTTAAGTATTAGCTGACGCTACTTGACAATTGGACAAAAAGTGGAAAAGTTTTGAGAAAACTACAATTTTCTAGCATATTCTAAGAGAGTATTATTAAAAATAATGATGGATTGTTACAACAACTATTTCTGTCAATAAAAATAAAAAAACACAAAAAATCATTGTTAGGACCGAAAACTGGCGAAACCCACTGTTCACTTATGGGGCTTTTTTTGGGGAACTTATGAAACAAACTTTTAAGGGTGAAATTCAAAAGTGATATTTCATTCGTATTGAATGGCTCATTGTTACCTATTACTGATGATTCTGAATAAAATTCACAAAAATATTCTTTTTTCTTATGGGAAATATGTGTTAAACTTCACGGGGCTTGCGCCACCTCTAAATGTCATTTTTTACATAACAAGAAATGCATTTTTTTGTAGATTTGAACAAATTTCTAGACGGTATGCATACAAATTTGAAAAAAAAGAAAATTTAGACCACCCTAGTATTCATAGAAGTGTGTTTTGATTTAATAAAAAATTTTCTTTGATTTAAAATGATTTTCTTTATTATGAAACCATCTTTGGTTAAATTAGGAAATTTCCTTAAAGAAACACTCCATGCTGAGAATTTAAAGAATAATTTATCACAGAAAACGCTCTTCATGTCTTTTGTAAAATTTTATTTTTGGGCTTTACCTAGTTGTCATTCTCCATGCCTCAATTTATTATTGCCTGACAAATTTACAATTTTTTTTCAGACAAATTACTTATACTCGGAATTGTAGAAACGTGCAGATCCCAAATATCCTATTTTTAAATAACACACTGCAAATTTTTTTTTTTCGTATTTATGGCCTGTTGATGAATGAAGAATACCTGCCGGGAAGGTTTTCTTTTGGTTGGCATGGTATACCTCAAATTTTGTAATTATTTGTTACTTTAAATGAATAATCATAAGTTCAAAATGATTTTCATAAATTTCCGGGAACTTTGAAATAATTTGCATAAATTTCCAGGTACTTTGCAATAATTTTAATAATTTTTCTGGTACCCTTGCAGAAATTTTCTTTAAATTTCAAGATATTTCTGGTAAGTTTCAAGTTTTTCAAAAATTAAATTTCTGAAGTTAGAGACCAAGCCTCAAGCTCATCCTTTAAGTTTCTATAGTAAGTCAAAGTCTCTATGAAAGTACCACCAGATCGCTTTATTTTAGAACTCCTTTTTTCCCTTTTTTCAAGAAAATTTCTCTTTTTCCCCTTTTTCTCGTTTTTGCGTTCGAATAAGAATTGAATTAATAGAAACCAATAAGAAAATCTAACACTTTTTATTTGAAAGGTAATTATTTTTAATTGGAATGTCTACAATTATACCATTAGTTTAAAATTAATCTTCTTTGGTAACAACTCCAACTGTTTTGTTGAGCACTCGTCTTCTTGGATAAAAATTTGATCGCATTTGCATTGAAAATTCATCTTTTAGTTGAAAGTCGTATTTTTTTATTGAAAATTAATCTGCTTTGATTGAAAATAAATTTTTTCAAATTGAAAAACTACTATTATCTTTTAACTATGCAACTCATTCCTTTTGGTAGAAAATTTTACTATTTGGTTAAAATTTTTATTATTATTTTGTGGAAACTGCAATCATTTTCTTAAAAATTATTTTTTTTTGTCAGACCTCCAACTGTTGTTTTGCACATTTCTCTGTTTGGATAGCAAATTTATCCTTTTGAATTGACAAATCGTTTTATGCTAGAAAAGTAATATTTTCCCTCTTTTTTGTTGAAAATTTATCTGTCCTCTGAAAGATTTTTTTTTTTGTAGAAAATACGTCCTTTTGGATTGAAAATTCATCTTTTGTTAGGAAAGTCATCTTTTTCCCGCTTTTTCGCTTGAAAGTTCCACTGTTTGGTTGAATTTTTCTTCAATTTACTATTCAGTTGGAAACTCATCTGTTAGGTTCGAAATTAACGTTATTATTGAAAAATTATCCGGGATGAAAAGTCAAATATTTTTGAAGACATTCGACTTCTTAGTCAGAGAACTCAACTCTTTCGTTAACAAATTCATGTTCTTCGGTTGGAAATTACACTATTTTGTAAAAAATAAATGTTATTCATAACAAGTTATTACCCTATTATTCTCGTTTTTTTTATCAACCCATTTTCCCTGTTTTTAGAGTATTTTCGGCTATGCAGTATGAAATAATTGTTACAATAATTTACGTTATATATTTTACTTTGAAGTTCTGAAATGTTTAATTCTTGTTAAATTGTATATAATGAAGCAATCGTTATTAAATAATTATTATTATAAGCGCCCAGAAGAATACAATTTTTTTAAGTTTGAGTGGCCACCCTGTACCAGATTTAGGAGACAAGTCTGGCTAAAGCAAATATTGATGCTTTAAATGGCACCGCAAACCAAGTGGCCCAGAAATTTGCAAGTGGGCGTATCCTTAAAATTAGGAACTCGATTGTCCTGGTCGTTAGCCACATTATTTACCCAGCTATTTACATCAGGCATGTACTTGATAGTAACGCAATAGATCAGCCTTCTATCTACTCTTGTTGAGTTTGAGTTGAAGAACACAATTATCCCGGGATGCTCTAATTCTCTACGAACAAACACAAAGCAAATGAGGATATGTTTCGAGATTTCCAAAGCGTCACGCAAGCTTGGGTTCATAGAGTGTGAGCTAATTTCACTATATCTATAATTCTATATTGTAGAAAATCTATGCAGCTAAAAATAAGGGTTGAAAGTTAATCAAAATGCTGCTGAATCAAGTTTAAATGCAAGTTCTAGGTGAATGAGATTTTTTATTGTTCATCGTGAAAATGGAATGGAAAATGGTGAAAATGGAAATAGCTAGTAGTGCACAACGATAAGAGATGATCATTTATCTTCCTGGATTTGGTACGAATTTGCAAGAAATTTTCAATTCGCAAAAATTTGCGAACATAAGCCACAAATTTTATTATTCACTGCCAGTAGACGGACGGATGCATTATTATTATTGCTAAATTTTTCTTTTTCAATAATTTTTTAAAATAATCTACTATATTAGTCTAAACGCCAAATATGTACGCTTATTATCTGTTTCATCGTTCCTATAAAACTATTGTTTTATTTTTCATATTATCATCCAATACGACTAGTATCTTGGTTGCCCAATCATGGTTTACCTAGGGCATATGTTCTGAATGAAAAAAAATATACATATACAAAATACGAGCTTTGAAGTATTTATTTGTTTTTCTATATCTAATTTTGACCAAAAACTTCAAACATTTTGTCGTTAAAAATGATGATGTTTCAGTCAGTGTAGAAATGATATCCAACGATTGTGGAACAGAAACGCACATACTTCAAAAAAGACTTTTAGAAGAAAATAACTATTAGGTGAATCTACGTAAAAAATCTTCCACGTATTTTCTTTTCATTTTAATGATGAAAATAATTTCACATATATCCAAAGTGCATTTTTTTCAAAGTTACACTTGTGAAGTAACATCAACACTTTGTCTTCATTTCCATCTCTTATTTCACAAACAGTAATAATACTCACGATCCTCAAAAATAATAAACTGCTTTCCGATCGAAACGAAGAAAACAACGGGAAATAATTTTAAAAATTCTTCCGATTTCTTTTTTGATGCAACTAAAATGAAATGGCAAAAATTCGAAATTTGCTGCTCGGATGATTCTTCAAGCGAAAAATATAAATGACAAGCAACAGTACCAACGGTTTGCAACGTTATCTTCAAAAGCTTCATCCAGAGGAATTAAAAAAAAGCTATCCTTCAGAAGATATAACAATAATTTTTATTTATTCATCCTAATACAATTCAAACAACATTCGTGTGATTGAAAATACGCTTATGAGAGTTTCTTTTGACAATTAAAAAAATTGTACATATAGCAACATCATTGAGGCGAGGGTACCTATCATGAAACATGTCCCAATGATGAAACGGTTTGACAAATAATTCGATTTATGAATAATTTAAAAGTACATTTCTGTGTACTTATTATTATATTAATAAGTATGAAGTTGTGGCTCTCAATCTATATGAAAATCAAGCATAGTTCTAAAGTTCTGAACACTGAAGAAAATGTTTAATTAACCTCCAAACTCGGGAAAATTGACTGCCATTTGTCCGATTCAGAAAAATTAAAATACGTATAACTTTTTTTTTTATCTCATGTATTCACAAATTTCAATCATTCCACATGTGTAATAGATTATTATTAATTCAATTTTTAATTTAATTTTTACAATTATCATAAAATACTTGAACTTTAAGTAAAACACATTAATTTTAAACTAAAAAAGAAGGGATTTTCAACAAAATAGTTGAATTTTCAACCAAAGTGATCAATAAATTAAATTTTTGATGCTAAGGTCATCACCAGTGTAATACGTAATAATTATGATGTTAATGTTTCTGTCTATTGGTCGTTTAAATATTTGTATTAAACATTGTTTTTTAATTGTGAGAGAGCATTTTTTCACAATTGAAAATCAATGTTTAATAAAAATATTGGAACGGCCAGTAGACAGGAACATTTACATCATAATTATTGAAGTGATCAATTGTCCAATAAAATTATGAATTTTCAACTGGAATAATTGAATTTTGAACCGAACAGATCAATTTTCAACTGAAATGATGAATTTTTAACTGAAATGGTTGAATTTTCAGCCAAGAAGACGAATATTCAGCAATGAAGATTAATTTTCTACAGAAAAATACGAATTTTTAACACAATATATGAATTTGCAACCAAAATGTTGAATTTGCAACTAAAAATGATACACTTTTAACCAATAGTTGAATTTTACAAAAAAAAAAAACAGAAAAGAATTTTCAACAAAAAATAGAATAGTTAAACGCTAAGTTGTTGAACAAATTATTTTTGAACAAAAAAAGCGGATTTTCAATCAATCAGTTTAATTTTCCACCAATGCGATGAATTTTCCGCAGAAATTATGAATCTTCAACTTGAATAGTTGAATTTTTTACTGAAAATGTACAGAAAATTTACACCAAATATGTCATTTTCTTAATGAAAAATATTAATTATCATTCAAACAGTTGAATTTTCGTCAAAAAAGATAATTTATTATAATATTTTTTCCACTGGAATAGTTAAATTTTTAGTTAGATAACTTTATTTTTAACTAGGTGGTTGAATTTTCAATCAGAGATGAATTTTCAATTAAAATTATGAATCTTCAATGAAAAGAATATAATTTTTAACAAAAGAGTTATACTTTCGACGAAGGAGTTAAATTTTTAACTAAAAAATTTGAATTCTAAACAAACAATGTAAAATAATTGAAATTTCAACCAGAAAAGATTTTAATTTCAAATAAAAAACAATTAGATTCAACCAAAAAAGATAAATTTTCAAGAATAGTTGAGTTTTCAATTTACACATAATTTTTAGTAGAAAATAATATAAAATAAGCCATATTAATCAAAAAAGCGTTTCGCATTCAGAAAAGATCACCGCATTCATTGATATACACATTTTGAAAATGTATTTTATTATCGTTCAAAAATTAATGAAAATCTTGAAACCATCACAAAATTTGTCTCATGATAGGCACCTTTACCTTATAGGCTCTGATTTGTTTAATGTTCATGATGTCAAAATATTCTTAACATTTAATTGATAATGTATTTAATCTGTTTAAGCGAACACATTCTCATCACATATCTCGCGCTTTACATTCGCATTTGCTTAAAATTTGAACTTTCCTACATGACACTGAACTCTCGGTTTCAGTCCAGGTTCGGGGGTTGCCTGCAAATAGCCGTGGCCAAAAGTCGGGCGGATCCAAACGTAAACAATCAGTGCCGCCTGAACCATTTCCAATTGAAATGCATAATATTGCATAATATACTCGACTGAGTACTTGCGCGCTGCGGCCCTTCCGAATTGAGAGTAAGAACCGTCTTTTGACCTGCGCGCTGAGAAACTGCGTGGAACAGCTGTTCTAGGAAGGCCGAGCATTGACTAAATTTGTTTCCTTCTACTTCAATGTTATTTTTTACAATTTGAACTAAAAATACGCATCCTAGCGTGAATCGCTTCGAAGCCAATTTTTTTATAGAATTTAGGTGAACAATTTTGTTATATAAAAGTTTATTTTAGCTTGTGTCGCTTTTCCCAAAAGTTCATTTTTTCAAATATATTTTGTTAACAAGAGTTTATAACAAAGTTGTAGATCTTTTTTGGTCAAACAACTTTTGTCTTTTCATTTTTCTCCGTCTCTTGTTTTTTTTTTTTTTGTATTTGACTTACAATCTCATGAAGATTTCTTCATTTCTTAGTCACTTAATTTAAAAAAAGGATTTTTTGCAAAAAGCGCTTAACCAATTATTCTCATTTTTATCTAAGAATGTTCGTGGGAGGCCCTATTTCCATAAACAATAAAAAAATCCCATTTACCTCGAACTTTTATTAAAACTTGGTTCAGCCGCACCCTTAAATCTGAGTTTATAGCGATGCTGCCTGCTGTCGTTATTATAAACATAAAAGCTAAGTGATTTCACAGGCTAAACGACAAAGTAATTTAAAAGTAGAAGCTTTTTTAAAAATCAGATGTATGCTTAGAATTTCAACAACTGGAAAAGGTTCATTATTTAAGTTAAAAATTGATTCATTTGCTTTAAAATTGAACTATTTATTAGAAAATTCGCTCTTTTTTGGGTTAAAAATTAATTTTTTTAACTGAAAATTTAACTATTCCATGCATTTTGATGAAAATTAATCTTATTTGATAGAAAATTAATTTTTCTTGTTGAAATCTTTTTGATTTATCTCTTTGGTTGGAAATAAGTTTTTTTTTTATTATTGAAAATGAATTTCTTAAATTGGAAATTTAACTTTGTATTTTTGAAACTTTGTCTTTTGTGGTAGAATAATAATTTTTTGGTCACTAATTCACTTTTTTTGGTTTAAAGTTCATTTCCTTGGTTCAAAATTGAACTGTTGGGTTGAATGTTCCTTTAAAAACTCGAAATTTGGTTTAAAATTCATGTATTTTGATAAAAATTATTTATTTCTTTTGTAGAAAATTAACCTTCTTGATTGAAAACTCATCTTCCTGATTGAAAATTAGTTTTTTTTTTATTATTGAAAATTAATTCTTTAAAGTGAAAATTCAACTATTCCATCTTTGGTGTTACATTTATCTTCTTTACATGAGAAATCATCTATTGGGTTGGAAATTTCTGTATTTTGTTGAAACTTTGTCTTTTGTGGTAGAATATTAATCTTCTTGATGACTAATTCACTTTTTTCGGTTAAAAGTTCATTTTTTTGGTTCAAAATTGAACTGTTAAGTCGAATGTTCCTTTCCAAACTCAAAATTTTGTTTGCAATTCATGTATTTTGATAGAAATTAATCTTTTTTTTATTATTGAAAATTAATTTTTTAAACTGAAAATTCAACTATTCCACCTTTGATGTGACATTTATCTTCTTTGCTTGAAAATTCATCTATTGGGTTGGAAATTTCTGTATTTTGTTGAAACTTTGTTTTTGTGAATTGTTGAAACTTTGTGAATAATCTTCTTGATGACCAATACACCTTTTTTATCGAAAATTTATTTCATTCGTTAAAAATGATACTAGTAGGTTAGAAGTTCCTCTAAATATTCAAAATTTAGTTTAAAATTCATGTATTTTTATATAAATTATTCTTTTTGGTTTAAAATTCATTTCTTTGATCGAAAGTTATTTTTTTCATTGAGATATAATTTTTCCACTAGAAAATTGAACTGTTATATTTTTTCTCAAAATTTTATCTTTTTTATAGAAAATTAATCCTTTTGGTTGAAAACTCATTTTTTGATCGGAATTTTTTTCTTTTTCTTTTGCTTAAAAATTTAACTATTCTATTTTTTATTAAAAGTTTATCTTTTTGATAGTCATTTAATCTTTCTGATTCAAATCCATCTGTTTGGTTGAAAATTTGAATATTTTGTTGAAAATTGACCTATCTTGTTGGAAATTTATCTTTTATTTGTAGAAAATCCATCTTTTGGGTTTAAAATTCAACTGTTGTGCTGAAAATTAATTTTTTTGATTGAAGATTCATTACTTTAGTTAAAAAATTATTTCTTTAATTAAAAATTCATCTATTTTGTTGAAAAATTTTTTTTGTCGAAAATGTATTCCCTTCTCGTCTTTTTTAGGATAAAAATTCAACTATTTTGGTGAAAAATGCATAGTTTTAGGTTATAAATCCACCTTTTTTGTCAAAAATTCCTCTTTTTGGTTTGAAAATTAGTCTGATTACACTTTTTGTTCAGAATTCATTTATTTTCAATCGAAAATTCATCACTTTCGTTTACAATTCAATTATTATGTTGAAATTTCTTTTTTGTTGGCTGAAAATTGATTACTTCAACTGAAAATATAATTTTTCCATTTTTTATTCAAAAGTTATCTTCTTGAGTAAATTTTGGTTTTCAAAAATAATTATTTCAGCTTAAATAGCGGATCAAAAAATATATACGTTATAGTAGGAATTTACTCTTTTCGAGGTCTTTTTATACATTTTTAAATAAAAATCCTATGATATTTACTATTTATGATATTCAATTATGCAACTT
This sequence comes from Andricus quercusramuli, assembly GCA_932178445.1. NCBI lineage: Eukaryota > Metazoa > Arthropoda > Insecta > Hymenoptera > Cynipidae > Andricus > Andricus quercusramuli. The sequence goes on along the minus strand of CAKNXH010001839.1, from coordinate 76,768 downwards.
TTCAAATGGAAAATTCCGAAATTAAAAGTCCTTTTTAGAGCTCTTTTAACTGCGAAACCTCGTTTACGAAAATATATTATGCCTTACTTAATTACACTAAATTAATTCAGTCCTGAATTTCATTATTCTAATGTATAATTTCATATATTTACATACACCCAAACTGGATTCACCAATTACCCACACACATGAAAGCTCTTACTCGTAAGATTTTCGACAGTGAGACTCAGATTCCTGTCACGTTCGCATTGTTTTTAAACTCGGCATATTTTATTTTTCTTATTAAAACTTTTCGTTTGCCTTATTAAAAGTAAAGTTTCATATTAAGATGCAACAGAGTGAAAATGCTTAAATATGCTAAATAGTTTGGAGTTAGCGAAACAGAGGTATGGTTTGGAATTCCAAAAAATACAAAAAAAAATAGAAATCGGTTCGTATCTTCTGTTCGGCTGTTTTAACTACAAAAATTGTTCAGTTAATAAAAACTTTCTACAGATTTGAAACTTATGAAATATTCCTGATTGTTCACTAGTTTTCATGGACCCGACCGAAACTTTCGTTCCATTTCGTTATTGACAAAAAAAAATATTTTTTATTGAACTTTGATTTGCTATCTCTGAATTTGCTCAAAATTAGATAATATTTGAAATTACATTAATGATTGGATCAAAATTATTTGTTTAGTTTTAATGATATTTGAATTAATAATTATTATATGTATATATAATATATTATATATATATATATATATATATATAATTTTTTATTTAATGTAATTTGACACTTCCGAAGTGTTTTTGCTATAAAATCAGCCTGTCGGTTACTCTGGAAGAGTACGGTCGTGATTTATTTAATCTTAGAAGAAACACAATATCAAATATTATGCGCGATTATTTTCTAATTAAATATCTATATGCAGACAATTCAATTCATTTTCAAAAAAAATTTCTAACCGTGAAACGTTATACCAATTTTATACCAATTTATACCAATTTATTATTTAATTTTGTGTTGACATAATGAAATATTATTGTCTAATACGACGGCTCCCATCCGAGTTTAACCCAGCCAAGCGCTGCTTAACATCGGTGATCGAACGAAAAGCCACAAACAATTCTATGTGTCCAACCGGACAAATATATTTAACATTTTTTTCAAATGCTTCAAAAATAAGAATGAAATATTTCTTTTTGAGAAAATAAAAAGCATACAAGATTTCTTGATACAGACAAAAATTATGTTCGCAAGGAAAATTTTTTTTTAAAATATATAATTATGTATTATACTTATTCTATTTCTAGACACTCAAAAAAAAATGTAGAATGAATAACTTCATTTATTTTAATTTTGAATGTAACGCCCATTTTCGTTTGTTTCGAAAAATAATCCCATAAAAATCCCCAATAATAGTCCTATCCACGGAATCTTTTTGTATTACAATTTTTTTAAATTTTCAGGTGCAGAAGTAGAACGGAAAACATTAGCCGATTAAAATTTTTTTTTGGCTGTCAAACTTGTTTCGCTGGTGCCAAAGGATTCACTGATTTTGCACAATTTCACAATACCAAATTGTAGATTTTTGCTTACAAAGAGTTCCAGTTTCCTAAATATGAGTACATTTTCAGTTTATATTTTTGAAAAAAATCCGAAAGTTTTTGAATAAATGCTTCCGAAATTCAATAGGTTTCAAGTTACAGGCCTACAAAATTAGAGAGATTTCCGTATACCAGGGTTTTTGAAAATTTTAATTGTTTTTAAATAGGGTGCTTTTATATTGAGGTCTTTCCAAAGTTCGAAAACTTTCAAAAGAAATTCGAAATCCCAACATTTCTAAATTTTGAAGATTAACTGGAACTTCCAAAATGGTTTCTCGAAACAAAAAACATTTGCGGGCTCATAAATTCAGATGACTTTATTAACAAACCGATCCCAGGAATGGGACATCATTCATTTCGTTCGAATTTGCATT